>JAJIBD010009480.1:0-26933 GCA_021461705.1 Cryptotis parvus | reverse complement strand
TTTTAATGCAGGAAGAACGGTGGAGTTGAGGAGATGTGCCTGGAGCCTGAGTTTTTTTGTCTTTTTCGCCATTTCTTCGATGCTTTTGAAGGCATTCCATGCTGCTCTCTTGCCTCCTGCATAGCTCAAGTTTTAGGCCATTCAACATGTTCACTTCTTGACCTAGGTATGCATAACTGCTGCATTCACAGATGTTTGTTACATTGAGAGTGAATGGGACCTCTGGAGCTAGTTCATTTTTCATGAACATAGTTTTGCTGAGATTCAGCTGTAGACCTATCTTTTCTCATTCTCGGTCAAAGTCAGCCAGCATTTGTCCCGCTTGGCTAATGTTTGGTGTTATTAGAACAATGTCATCAGCGAAGCAGAGGTGGTTTAGTTGCCAATCATCTATCTTCACTCCCATTCTGTCCCATTCTAATTGTCGCATGATGTTCTCGAGGGTGGCACTGAAGAGTTTTGGTGAAATGATATCACCCTGTCGAACCCCTCTTTTGACATTGATGATCACTTCTTTGTACAGTGGTAAGATACTGTTGGTGAATCCATAATATAGCTCACGAAGGATCTTGATGTATTGGGTTTGATCGCCCCTGTTTGGCTATGGTTTGGATGACCGCTTCAGTCTCCACAGAATAAAAGGCTTTCTTTAAATCAATGAACGTGGAGACAGAGTGGCATCCTGAACTCCCTACACACATCAATGAGCTTGGTTACCCTGTGGATATGGTCAATTGTGCTAATCCTTTTCGGAAGCCAGCTTGCTCCCATGGTTGCTCTTCATCTAATATTCTGCCAATCCTGTTCAGGATGACTCAGGTGAACAGCTTGTAGATGACAGACAACAGGTAGCTGGGGCGATAGTTGCCAATGTCGTGGAAGTTTCACTTCTTGAACCGTAGAAATGTCTTGCTGGTTCCAGTGGGAGGGCACCTTGCATTCAGACAGGTAGCATGTGAATAGCGAACCAGTGTATCGATGAGTACTGAAGGCAGACATACCAAAGTAAAATGTACAAAGATATGCATGATTGGGTCTCAACCATACAGTGTTCCAGCACCCATCCCTCCACCAGTGCACATTTTCACCACCAATGTTCCCTGTTTGCTTCCCCACCTCTCTCACTCCTGCCTCTAGACCAGGTACTTTTTTATTTCCTCTCTCTATGTCTATCACTCTTTCTCTCTCTCTTTCTTAACTTACACGTTTTGAATTGCCCTACAGACATTTAGGGTTTATCATGTAAGTATCTTTGGAGGAATGTCCAAAGTTGTTTTTGGAGGAATGTCCATATTGTTTTACAAAAGGGCTGGACCAGTTGGCACTCCTACCAACAGTGGATGAGAGTTCCTTTCTCCCAATTTCCATGCCAGCACTGGCTTTTCTTGCTCCTTTTGGATGTGTGCCAGTCTATTTAGTATGAGATGTTACCCCGTTGTTTTTTTTGATTTACAGCTCTCTGATGATTAATGATGAATAATTCTTTTTCATATGCCTTTTGTCCATTTCAACTTCTTTTTGGAAGTTTCTGTTTTATTCTTCTTCCCTTTTTTTAATGGACTGGATGATTTTTGTAAAGTTCAACCAGTGTCTTGTATATCTTTGATATTAACCCTTTATCACATATGCATTGGGCAAATATTCTTTCCCATTCTTTGGGCTCTCTTTTGCCTTGATCACCTTTAATTTTTAGGTGCAGAAGATTTTCAGTTTTATACAATCTCATTTATTTATCTTTGCTTCTATTTTCTTGTCAGTGGTGTTTCTTCTTTGATGATGCCTTTATCTTTGATGTCATAGAGCCTGCCCTCTTTCACCAGTTCTATTCAATATATTACTGGAAGTACTTTTAATAGCAATCAGGGAAGAAAAGGATATTAAAGACATCTAGATGGGAAAAGAAGTCAAGTTATCACTTATATTCAGATGACATATTATTCCTAGATAACCCTATACTCTACCAAAAAAGCTCCTAGAAACAATAGGGCACATATAGTAGAGTGGCAGAGCACAAAATCAATACCCACAAGTCAATGGCTTTGGATATGCAAATAACAAAGAGAAGAAAGGTATATTAAAGAAAAGATCCCATTCACAATTGTGCCACAAAAAAGTCAAATACATAAGAGTCAGTTTGACTAAGAATGTAAAGGATGTTTATGAAGAAAACTACAAAACATTGCTTCACGGAATAAAAGAGGATCCAAGGAAAGGAACACACATTCCTTGCTCATGTATTGATAGAATTAATATTATCAAAATGATAATACTCCCTAGAACTTTATACAGATTCAGTGTGATTTCTATAAGGATACCAATGCCATTCTTCAAGTAAACTGACCAAACACTCCTGAAATGTGTATGGAATAATGGACCCACAAGATAAACTTAAACAACCCTTGAAAAAAAGATCAGAGGTATCACTTTTCCCAACCTCACACTCTACTACAGCACAGTTGTAATTAAAACTGCATGGTATTGGTATAGAGGCATACCTGTAGACCTATAGAACTGAATATCCTGACACACACTCTCAAATATATGATCACATAATCTTTGATAAAGGAACAAATGATATTAAGTGCAGCAGAGAAAACCTCTTCAACAAATGGTGGTAGGAAATAAACAAGCTGCTATGTGTAAAAATGAATTTAGACCACCTTATAATGCCATGCACAAAAGTCAGATCAAAATGGATTAAAGATCTCAACATCAGACATTAATCTATAAGGTACATTGAAGAAAACATAGGGAAAACACTCTAAGATATTGAAACTATCTTGGATTTTCTTGGCACCACTTAATCTCAGACCTAATTGTTCTCACTATATTTTTTCTGATAGTTGTGGTGGGGGACTCTTTGGTCCAGACTGGCAGTCTTCAGTGCTTGTTCCTGGTTTTGTACTCAAGGATCAATTCTGACACTATTGGGGGGTAAAACTTTTATTTTATTTTATTTTTTTTTTGCTTTTTTGGGTCACACCCGACAATGCTCAGGGGTTACTCCTGGCTCTGCACTCAGGAATCACTCCTGGCGGTGCTCTGGGGACCACATGGGATGCCGGGATCGAACCCAGGCCGGCACAGGCCGGCCGCGTGCAAGGCAAATGCCCTACCCGCTGGGCTATCGCTCCGACTCTGGGTAAAATTTTTAATTCTGGGGATTGAACCCCGTTGGCTGTACGCAAGACAAATGCATTACTCACTGGTTTATCTCTACATCCCTCTTATCCATCTTTTGAGGTATTCAGTAATCCATTAACTCTTTCAGCAAAGTGTTTAAAATCAAAGTCTCACAACTGCACATAGCTATGTAAAAAAGACCTGATTAAAAACTGTAGAAAGTATGATGATAGTATGTCAAGAGAAGGGTATAGTTTTTACTAGTCCTGTAGAGAGACAAAGATATTTTCTTATAAGAGAAAGAGATAATAAACATGCTATAGAGGCAGGCAAGGGGAGGGGGAGGGAATCAGGGATATTGGTGGTGGGAAATGGGCACTGGTGGAACAATGGGTGCTGGAACACTGTATGACCGTTACCCATTTATGAACATCTTTGCAATTGTATACCTTATGGTGGTATGATAAGTATATTAAATTTTAAAAAGATATTTTCTAATGAAATTAATCAAATGCTATATTTATTATGTTTTTACATTGTCTGCCTGAGGAAATATTTTAAAGAGAGAAAAAGATTTATAATTATGTTGCCTTTAAGTTAGTTATTTAACACATTTACACTAGACATTTACCTTCCTGGCTATAATTTACTTAAATTTTTAAAAAATCACTGTAATTTATCTTGTCACTGAGTTTGTGATTTCCTGCCAATGACTAGAGAGGAGAATTGAAAACAAGAAATTATAGGGAATATTTTAATGAAGTTTGAGAAAGTATTTTTAATTAAATAGAATATATAGGTGCAGTAAGAAATAGGTATGGTGCAATGTTTCCAAAATGAAGTAATTTAATGAAAACACAAAGCTAATATGACATGTTGGTTAGGCAGTGTCATGCAGAATGTTATATACTGGGAATTTGTGACAGAAAACTATAGACACACATAAAGAGTCACGTTCATATTTATTGGTCACAGCCGGCAATACTCAGAGGTTACTCTTGGTTCTCCACTCAGGAATTACTCCTGGCAGAGAGTAGGGCACCATATGGGATGCTAGGGATTGAATGTGGGTGGGCCATTTGTCAGACAGACAGATGCTGGACTATCACTCTGTACCCAAATCACATTGATATTTAGTGGGGATAAAAACCCAAGTTTTTTTTAGAGTATAGAGAGCAGCCACAATTTATTGAGCTTTGCAAGGTGAAAGAGAAAATTGGCATCAGCAAGCATAAATTCCTGAGTAGTAAATTCCCACAAAGTAGCACGGCTTCAAAGTAGTGAGCCACATTTATATTCTGTAAAAACCCAAGTTTTATCATTGACACTGATTATGCATTGAAATTTTGTCCTCTTTGTCATTCATATTTCTCACAAACAAAACAAGAAACATCTCGAAAATTGAAAAATTGGTATACATAAACTTTCTGCTAATCTATGTAATCCAAACAGGTTATTGAAACAAATGTATAAGACTGAAGAAATAGCTTGAAGAGTTGGAACACAGTCCGTGCATGTGAAGGCTTCAAGTTCAGTCCCTTATACAGCATGTTCCTCAGAACTACTGAAGTATGTTTTCATGGTGATTCTAAGGTCTTTTACACTCAAGTAGAATTGTAACAGTGCATTACTAGAACCAAGCACTACTGAGCCAGATGTCATTCAGAAGCACTGCTAAGCCCTCAAACACCACTGAGACCCTTTTCCCTATCTGTTAATACAAAAGCTAATGCAAAAGTGGAACTAGATAAGGAACAAATTCGTGTTTGCAGCCCATAGAAATTATTGTTAGTAGCAACTAGAAACAAAGATAAACATATGGGACTACATGAAACTGAAAAGCTTTTGCACCTCAAAAGAAACAGTGACGAAGATACAAAGACAGTCCACAGAATAGGAAAGAATATTCACCCAATATCCATCTGAGAAGGATATCTTATACAGGATATATCAGGCACTGATAGAACTTTAGAAGAAGAAAACAGCCAACCCAATCCAAAAATGGGTAGAAAAAATGAACAGAAATTTCGACAAGGAAGAAATTTGAATGGCCAAAAGACATATGAGAAAATGCTCATCATCACTAATCATCAGAGATGCAAATCAAACCTACAATGAGATATCATCTCACACCACAGAGACTGTCGCATATCCAAAAGTGTAAGAACAACAAGTGCTGGCGTGGATGCAGGGAAAGGGGGACCCGCATCCATTGTTGGTGGGAATGTTGACTGGTACAATCCTTTTGGAAAACAATATGGACATTCCTCCAAAGACTAGAAATTGAGCTCCCATTTGACCCAGCCATACCATTCGTGGGAATATACCCTGGGAAGTAAAAACACACAGCAGAAACACCATCTGCAATTTTACTTTCATAGCAGTACTATTCACAATAGCCAGAATCTGGAAAAAAAGGCAGAATGCCTGAGAAGAGATTACTGGATAAAGAAACTGTGGTACATCTACACAATAAATACTATGGAGCTGTTAGGAAAACCGAAGTTATGAAATTTGCCTATAAATGGATGGACACAGAGAGGATCATGCTGAGTGAAATTAGCCAGAGGGAAAAGGACAGATACAGAATGACTGTGCTTATTTGTGGGATATAAAAATAGCATGATACCAATATCCAAGGCAGACAAAACATGAATAGGAGGTCTTGTCAATGGGTAGAACCTATTGCAAATGTGTGGGAGTCAGAAGTTAGGCCATGCAGAGAAAGGACAGTATACTAATAATTATTGTAAATGATTATACCAACATAGAACTAAGCATTGAAAGTAGGGAAAAGGATATACATGATAATCTCTAGTTGTATCTATTGCAAGCCACAGTATGTAAAAAGAAGGAAGAGAGTGAGAGAAGTGAAAATTGCCTTCCATAGATGGAGGAGGGGAGAAGTCATGGGACATTGGTGTTGGGAAATGGGCACTGGTGGAGGGATGGGTGCTGGAACACCGTATGACTGAAACCCAATCGTGAACACTTCTGTAGCTGAATATCTCCCTGTGGTATAATAAAAAAATTAAAAAGAAATTATTGTTAGGATTCATGATGGAACAATAATGTGATGAATAAATCAATTCCCAAAGTGTAAAATCTTAATGACAAGGTAAATGAGATAATAAGTGGAATAAAGACAAAACTACATGAGTCAAGAGGACGAATTGTCACTGAGGAGGGAATATAATATGATAAGATGATGTGGCATTTTTAGGAATTTAAGCACTCCTATAAATACTATACAAATACTAAAGTAAAATTATGAGAAGGGATGAGAAAGGGTTTAAATTTAGAAGATGAATTCTTCTAAGAGATCATGATTTGTATTGGAATGTCTAACACATGTACACATGAGCTGTACCATGTCTTTCCTTTCTCCATAATACCCATTATATCTGGGCATATGTAGGAACGAAAGACTATATGACTCACATAGTCCTTTTGCAGAACTTTCATTTTATTTTTACACTAACTGGAATGCAGTGTAATGAGAATAATTTTAGATGTATTGTTGTTGGCCTGAATTCCAGATATTCTGAAGCAGAGTACAAATAGAAAGACAAGGTTATATCTTATCATGTGGATAAATAGTTCAGTTTAATAAGAAGTACAAAATGGATGTACTTATTTTAAATGGTGAGAAATACTTCTCTCCATTCTCTTGAATTTTTGTTGTAAACACAGAAATCCAAGATCTGCTCAGTAATCATCAGCCTTTTTTCCCCTTTATGCCATCATGTTTAATTTTATAATCATTTTTCCTGAAAAGGGTTTGGATAGATCTGAGATGTGTTGTATTTCATCTGTCACAACATATTGAAAAGAATTCTGTGTACAGATTGTATAACACCTTTAGATGAATCTTATTTCCTTCCCTGAGATGGGTGCTAATAAGGTATGAAAGGAAAACATGATTATATAATATGATTATTATGGTTTTATATAAAAACCTCGAGTCACTTGAACAGTTTAGAATTAAAAACAAATACATTCTCGAGAATTCCATATTGCAGTCACATATATGACAACTTAGTTATTTTGTTAAAAGGTATCCCCACAACACCCCATTCCTGACCATTTTCTTCCTTATTCTATTGAATTATCAATATATCTCCAAAACAATCATAGGTCAAGTGAATAAGAATAAATCTTATCAAGGGCAAGTATTCCAAAAGGTTGATTTTCTCTTAAATTCAATATCCTTGTTATTATCTACATGAACTACATTGTGGCTTGAGTGTCAGAACCACATTTCTGAATAAAAAAGCATACCCATCCCAAAGTACTGTTGTTTGTGTGTATGTGTGAAGTAGTTTTCCACTCTGGACACAAAAGTGTGTCTGTAATTTTCAAGCATGGTTTTCATGTCTCAGGTAACTCTCTCAACCAAATTGCCGCAGAGCTTCTTTCACATATACTTTATTACTACAACAAAAAAACATTCTATGAACTTTATTACACAAATACAATAAAACAATAAATAGCTAACTATACTAACAATATAATATAAAATTTAAAAGTTAGTGTTCCAATACTAAATATCTATTAAATATCTATTAAAATAGTATTATAATGTAAAATATTTATTCTCCCCACATACAAGAAAAAATGATTAAAGGCTTTGGCCACTTGAGGATCAGGACATTTCTATTTTCTTATCTGATCAACATTTCTTTAATTTTGGAGACATCCAAATTCTTCTGATCCTTCTTAATGTACCTTTACTGTTCTTGCTCTGTTATGCTTTGCCTTGGACGTGTTATGTACCAGAACCATTTATTTTCAGCCTCTGATTAAACACTTACTGCAAATAATTTTCAGTTCAGAGTATTTATTGATTTCATTCTAAAAAGTCTCAGTCCAGGGTTTCTCTGAAATACCTCCTCTGTATTACATATCACATTGGGAATGATTTCTAATTTTTGTGGGGACCTTTCACTTTCTATTTTTCCTGTGAATTTACTGTTTTCTGGGAAACTGCCTTTCTCTATACCATGAAGACAGAAGTATCTTTTAAATAGTTTTTTTTTTATTTAGGAGACATGATTTACAATTATGTTCATACTAAATTTTCCGGCATACATTGTTCCAACACCAATCCCACCATAATTTCAGCTTTTTCAACATCAATGTCTCAGGAAGAAGTGTTTTAAATTATCCGTATAACAGATGGTGTTAGAAAAACTAGACAACAACATGTGAGAAAAAGAGAAAGAAATTAGAACCTTACATACCTAACTCCCTTCACAAAAGTAAGCTCAAAGTGGATTAAAGCTCTCAACTTAGACCAGAATGCATGAAATCCATTGAGGATAACATCAGCAGAACTCTCCAGGCAACTGATCACAGAGGACTCTTCAATGAGATAAACCATAGTGACAAAGAAAGAAAAAACAGAACTCAATAAATGGTGCTACATCAAATTAAAAAGATTTTGCCTGGCAAAAGAAATGTAAGCTCTGATAAAAAGACACCCTACTGAAAGGGGGGAAATCATTTGTATACAATACATCAGATAAAGGGTTGATAGAAACATCTGTAAAAAATTCACCACACTCAACAACAAAAAAATCCAATGACCCTACTTATAAATGGGGCAGGAGATGAACAAACACTTCCCCAAAGAAGACATAGACATGACCAACAGGAATATGTGAAAGTGCTCATCCTCACTCATGATTAGGAAAATGCAAATCAAAATAACAATTTTCATTTCCATTGATAACAAATGATATAAGATTTCAAACTGGTGAAATGACACATTCTCAAAAGTCTGGAAAAGTCATTGTTGGCAGAGTTGTGGTGAGAAAGGAAAACTCATCCAATAAATCTGATTCAGCCTTTACAGAAAGCAATATGGAGGTCTATCCAAAAAAGTAGGAATAGAACTACCATGACTCAGTTATGGCACTTCTTGGCATGTATCCCCTAACACAAAAAATATTTATTAAAAACATATATGCATGCCTTTATTACCAGGCTTAGTACAATAGCCGAGATATGGAATCAACACAAATGCCCAATTACAGATGACTAGATCAAGAAGTTATGCTATATATACACAATGTTATACTAGTAGCTTAAGAAAGAGCGAAATCATGAAATTTGCCACAGCATGGAACTAGAAGATCTCATGCTAAGTGAAGTCATTCAGAAGGAAAAGTATCAATGCAGAATGATTCATTTTCACATGCAGGGCTTAAAGATATATAGCAATGAAACAATCAAGGGCCAAAGACAACATGAGAGAGCTGATCCACAAAACTGAGTCAGGGGGTAAGGCTAGGGAGGAACAGATGTTGCAGTCCTTGGAGAGGGAGGGAATTTATTGGTGATAAGTTTGGAGAAACTAACTTCAATACTAGAATTTGGGTTGGAGCAATAGTACAGCCAGTAACGTGCTTGTCTTGCACATGGAGGACCCAGGTTGAATCCCTGGCATCCTATATGGTCGCCCACCACTACCAGGAGTAATTCCTGAGTACAGAGACAGAAGTAAACTGTATCACTGAATGTGGACCAAAAAATCAAGAAAAAAATAAGACTAGAATTCAAATTGTAATTATTAATATTTGGATGTCAACAATTTCTTCTTTAACGCTATGAAACATTTTTTCCTTAGCTGTAACAGTGAACCATTTTCTTATTTTATACCTGCTGTGTTGTGAACTAAATTTGATCTTATAGGAAAATAATCTTATGTCCCTGACTCATAAGTACAGACTGACTATTAGCTGGTAGAAAGAACAGAATTATTTGGGGCCGGAGCGATAGCCAAGTGGGTAGGGTGTTTGCCTTGCATGTGGCCGGCCATGCCGGCCCGGGTTCGATACCCGGCATTCCATATGGTCCCCAAGCACTTCCAGGAGTAATTCCTGAGTGCAGAGCCAGGAAAACCCCTGAGCATTGCCGGGTGTGACCCAAAAACCAAAAAAAAAAGAACATAATTATTTAAGTTAAGAATTTTTCTGTTAAACTTTTTGGTTTTCTTGTTTATCTGTATTTTATGTACACCCATCAGTGCTCAGAAAGGAAGGTAAGAAAAAAAGAACGGAAAGGAAGCAAGAAAGCAAGAAGGCAAGAAAAAGCAAGCAAGCAAGAAGGCAAGAAAAAGCAAGCAAGCAAGCAAGCAAGCAAGCAAGCAAGCAAGCAAGCAAGCAAGCAAGCAAGCAAGCAAGCAAGCAAGAAAGAAAGAAAGAAAGAAAGAAAGAAAGAAAGAAAGAAAGAAAGAAAGAAAGAAAGAAAGAAAGAAAGAAAGAAAGAAAGAAAGAAAGAAAGAAAGAAAGAAAGAAAGAAAGAAAGAAAGAAAGAAAGAAAGAAAAAGAAAGAAAAGGAAAGCAAGCAAGCAAGCAAGCAAGCTCTTAGCTCTGTGCTCAGGTATCACTACTGGTAGATAAAGCCTGCATCCGTCTACTACAATGAAAACACCTTACCCACTGTACTATTTAGCCCCATTTTTAATATAATAGTTTTATTCAGAGAAATATAAGAGGGTTGGCAGGAGAAAGGGAGGGAGCAAAGAGAGACGCGCAGACAGAGATAGAATAAGATATTTCAGATTGTGATGCAAGCAAGAGAATGAACAGAGACTGCATCCTTAGACATCTTTTAAGTTTGATATTTGTAATTGAGAATGCAATTACTATTTACTTGCAGCTTTCTTTGTTTGATTTTTCTGTAATTCTAATCACTTTACTTGGATTAAGAAATAAAAGAATCTAAAATTCAATGTTTTAGGGATTTCTCTGTTATGAGGTGATATTTTCTGGGAACCTCGCATTAAAATCTGAAAGAACTATATTACAATTAGGCATTCAATTAATTGAGATATGTGATTGATAATCCTGGTTTCAGAGAAAATGATTATTTTAAGGAAACGATTCCATACCCAGCATTTACAGAATATCTCATCTATTCATTACTGCATTTATTACTAGGTACAATTGAATGACAAAATACACACACAGTATTTACATTCAGCTATAGTGATAAAAGGAAAAGGTTCTGGGCAAGGGAGATATTAAGTCAATTTTGAATACTTAATAGAAAAAAGGACAATGAAGTGGTAGAAAAAAAGACAGCAGACATTCCAAAAGAAGAATTGTGAGGGGGAGGTGGAGCTGCAAGTAATTCATTTTGGCTACCACACACAAATAAAATAGAGACTGTGACAGAAAAGGAGGTTGGCATAAGTTAGATGACTTAGTAATGTGTATAAGTTGTTAGTACATTTCCAGTGCCTCTTAAAGTGGGCAATACAAAATCACTATGGAGTGACAGAGATCCAGGATGGGTGACAATTTTAGTGCAATTGGTATGGGATATTTTCACTTGAATCACTTGAATCACTTGAATCCCGTTATTCATCGATTTGCTCGAGCGGCACCAGTAACATTTCCATTGGACCCTATCACGTGCCAATGTAGCCCAATGGCATCTGGTTGATTCAGGAATATGAAGAGCCTCAAACCGTTCCCTTCAGGGTCTTAAAATTTACCTCCAAATTACAATGGGATATTTTATTTGCTTAAAATAAAGTAGATTTCCAGAGGAGGGTTTTTTTTCTAAATGAGAAAAAAAATAAGTCAAATAATTTTTAAGGCTATGATTAGTTTGCATCTTATATACAATGGAGAGTAACTGAAAAAGTTTTGAATGCAAGGGTTCTGGTCAAAATTTGAAGTATAGAGAGATAACCCAGGTTTAATTGTGGATGCTGGGTTGGAGAAATAAAGGCAGGGTGCAATAAAACCACTGGTTTTAAGAAACATGCTCAATAAAAAGCTGGTAATAGAAATGGAAGGGATAGGACCAGATACACAGATACAGAAAGATATACAAGACAGGGTAATATGTAGAAATTTAGAGAAATAGCAAAGCATGGACAACTGATAAATTCACTTTTAACTGTGACAAAGATACAGGCAAAAATTCACATTATCCACTCGACTTGCACTTTGGTCAGTGTTGTAGAGCCTAGCTTCTTAAACTTGAACACTGCCTCATACATGAGCATGTGAGTCACAAAAAGTTTTGTTTTAAGACAAATTGATGATTATTTCTAGTAAACATTTGATTTTATACTAATTTTATATGCCTGGGAATGCACAATTTTTTTTCTGGTAAATGAGGTGGAGAATGGAAAAAGCTTTGGTATAGCACATGGTGATTCTAAGGTTTTGCTTCAACCTTACTTAGCAAGAGAGATTCCAATTTGTTCACTAGACCAAATTGATTAAAGAAACTCTCAAATTAAACTTCAATTGCACAGCAGTTTAATTAGCTAGAACCCTTAATTCCCATAGCATCTCACTTATTGAAGCTTTACTGTACTTAGAAGATGAATGTATCCTGAAGTCTTATCTCCTGTTATTACTGTCACATTGGCCGTTTCATTATTTTTAAAATGCATCAAGTTTCCCTAATCACTGCCAGGGAGACAAAGAGCAATCCTCCACTGTACAATCGATCAAATTCTCTTTTCTTTGATTTTTCACATTCTCTTTTACCCCCAGAGTGGATCTATTATTTTTTCTTAACCCTTCACTCATATTCCTTATTGATTTTTCCTGAAAGATGCCAAAGTAATTACTGCCTACCTTACTTCATCCTGCATGAAAGGATCTCAAATCGCTTCTTAGGGCCCTACAAAATCAAGGGTTGTTTAAACGAACCACACTTTCAGCTTTTCAAGATAGAAGTTTGAAGTGCCTCCTGATTAAAGTACTCCTGTTGATTTTTGCTCTGCATCGAGTTCTACACTATCCAGTTCTTCTTTAGACCCTTTGGCACCCAGGGAGCAATTTAGGACACAGCCTGGAGTAAACAAAATGCTAAGGAAGGGATGAGTAAAGATTGGCATGAATTCTTAGTTATCAGTCTAGAAACTAGTGAAAAGTCCTTTATTTCTATTGTTTTTATCGACAATCTTTATTAGTTTATTTAAATCTATTGTTGCACAGTTGGCAAATCAAATTGAATTTACTAATGATTTTTCACTTGATTATTCTGAAATTTATATATTTTTCAGTTAATGGTTAAAATAATATGGGAGTAGAGTCAGACCACAGTGGAATTTACTCCTGATTCCCTTATTTACTAAGTGTGTGACCTAGCTAAGTCATTTAGTTTTGCTGCCCTGCTCATTTCCATGACTGCAAAATGTTGTCATTGTATACCCCTGTTTTCCTTAGAGCTTGTGGTGGCTTTCAATATAGGAAAATGTTTTTCCCTTCCAAATACTAACACATATGACTGGATAGTTTGGGCCAAACTTAGAACATAACAAGGGAAAAATTGTGGAGTTTTCCCTTTTTTGAGGGGTAAATCCATGCATAATGGAGTTCAGGGCAATCTCCTTGCTCAAAGTGAAATACTTCCTGCAGTCCCCTGAATTATTATTTTATCATTTTATTAAATGCACGCTTATATGGACACCCATCAAAGACAAATAAAATATATTTACAGATATTTATCATTTCTAAACCAAAACAATGCTGATACTAACTGGGTGATCAATAAAGTTTAAGTATCATTTAAAATGTCTTAGATCACTTGCATCACTTGAATCATTTGTCTTCCCATTGTTCATTGATCTGCTCAAGCGGGTGCCAGTAACGTCTCCATTTCTTGGGAGTGAGGTCCATTATTGTTACTGTTTTTGGCATACCAATTAAAACACGGGTAGCTTGAAAGGTCTGCTGTGGCTCTGGATTCATCCCAGGGGGCCCAGTCCTTTTCTATGCCAGACCATCAATCATCCAGGGACCACGGGCAGAGCCCTGGGGTGTAGACAAGTATATCCCTTTCTTTACCTACTTTCAGCATTTAGTTCCTGCCCAAAGCAAACATTTCCAACATTATTGTCATTGTAATATTTTATGTGTATAATTATTTATTGATCACACAGTATCCCTCCTCTACCGGGCGCCTCGTGATCAGTTGGGCACAGGAAGAGCTGGTAGCTGCTCTGCTCCATGTATGTGAGTCTCTGGATCAGCATACCTGGGCTGGGCTTGAAAAAAGACTGCTGCAGGGTGGGTTCTGACGAGCCGAGCTTGCTATACGCTCTTCTGCTAGGTAGACTTCTCATGAGTGGGGAGTCAGAATGTGGAAAATGATGGCATTCAGGGTGTGGGGGCTCCTCTGGCTTCTTTTGAGGCTCTGCTGGGGTGGCAGACCAGGGCTAGAACCCGCCTCCCCTTGTCAGAACACGAGGCTCCTGGGAGGGGAAGCAGGGTCTAGTCCTGCCCTGCCACCCCAGCAGAGCCTCGAAAGGAGCCAGAGGAACCCCCACACGATAAGAGCCGCCATTTTCCACATCAGTACTCCCCACTCGTCAGAGCTCCACCCAGCAGAAGAGCTGATCATAAGCCTGGGTTGCGAGGTGGCTTTGTGGCCACACGGTTCATCAATCAATGCTCAATATTAGAGTTGACGACAAGAGTATCCCATCTGCACGGCATAGCCTGGCATGCTACCAGTATCGTACTTGATACCCAAACACCAGTAAAAGTTATAGACCACATTTCCATGATCTGATTGAATGGTTTGAGGCTCTTTATGTTCCTGGAGCGAGAAATGCACAGAACATATGGAGACGTTACTGGTGCCTGCTAGAGCAAATCAATGATCAACGGGAAGACAAGTGATACAAGTGATACAAACATCTGCTTGATTTTAATGCTTGTCATTGGGCCATCGGTTCATCAGTAAATGAATGAACTGAGAGACTACTACCAAGATTATACCACTCACACGGCAGAGCCTGGCAAGCTACCTGTGTCATGTTTGATATGCCAAAAACCAGCAACAACATAGCCCTTATTCCCATGTCCTGGATGAATGATTTGAGGCTCTTTGTCTTTCTAGAGAGAGCAGATGCCCTTGGGCTACACTAGAATGCAACAGGATATATGGAGATGTTACTGGTGCCCGCTCGAGCAAATCAAGGAACAATGGGAAGACAAGTGATACAAGTGAACTGATATAGTATCCTTTATTACCCATATTTCACTGACTTCTGTGACTGTGACTTATTTTATTCATTAATCATTTAATTTGTTTGCATGAGTTTGTGCTGTTGTTATGGGAATTTTGTAGATAATAAATTTTCTCTAGTTAACCCAGAAGGTAAATAAGATTTAAGTTTGACCCCTGACCAAAATACTATGGTTTCGACCACAGTATGGCTGATACAATATCATTATTTTTTAATTGTTTAAAATTTTATTATTCTTATATTATATTTTATTTTGACTTCCTTTTTATCAGGGTACCAGTTTTACTGATTCAAGGAAATAAATCAAATGTACTCAACATGAGACACTCCAGATCCACAGTTGCGCAGCAGCTGCTCATGGAGTTCCTGGAGGAATGGTAAAAGGCTCAGCCAGTCCCTGATCATGTCCTACATAGCTCTAGATCTTGCTCAGCATGCAGGGGGCCAAGCTGGCCGGACACAGAGTGGGGGATTTGGGCCCTTTCACCGATTCCCCAGACATCGGGTCAGTGGGTGTGGCCCTGAATTCCCAGCCACCACAGCCAACCTCCAGAAGACAGACACTTCAGATCCACAGTTGCACTGATGCGCAGCTACTCTGCATCCATGCAACAATCTTAGACTATAATACACCAGGTCCTTCCAAGGACCTTTCTCATTTATACACTGTAATGATCATTCTAGTGGCAAGAAACTGGAGAGGTTATGGGGAATGTAGAATTATGATGTCACACGAGAACTCACTATTGAATATTCACCTAGAGACATCATACACCATTAATATCTGAAGGGCAGGCAGCAAAGTGTATTAGAAGAGAGAGAAATACAGGGACAGAGACAAAGAGATAAGACAGAGAAATAAAATGTGCCTTCAATAGGGGCAGCCAGGGTTTGGGTGGTGGGGGGCTTGTTTGGGATATGGGTGGTGGGAATTTGGCACTGGTGGAGGGATGGGTTCTGGAACACTGTATGGCAGAGACCCAATTATGAACATCCTGGTAATTGTATGTCTCACATGGTATAATAAACATTAAAATATGTACTCAACATATATACAATTACAGTACAATGTTTCATGATTTTTAGAAACTCTTTAATTCCCCATTTTAATGTCAATTGTAGAAGCATATTCTTAAAAATTCAAAACAGATTCAGAGAAAACTCTTAAAACAACTTTTTCACACTAGACTTTAAAGTTCTGGAAGAAAAAGAAGATATACCTCCTAGAGAGACCAGCATATACTTGGTATCCAATAAGCATGTTTATTCTGTCTTCTAAGTAAAGCTTTTATCTATCCTGAGCCCCTGTTGGCTGTGGCTAACTGTATAATTAATATAATTCTGCAGAAATCAGAATAAAATGGGATTTAAATATAGTCTTTGTGCCTACTAAGCAATTCTTGAAAATTTTATGCAAAAATATTTATATTTAATCAATTCAGAAGCATGACTAAATATATTTCACCTTGAACCATCTTAAAATGTAATATCACATTGAAAGCAAGTTTGAATGAAGTAAGTTTAATGGAGCAATTTAAATTATGAGAATTGAATGTAATATTGGTAGTTCACATAAATCCCTTCAACTTACCTATGATTAGTCCTGTGCCTTAAATTCACAAAATTATGTGAGGAGTTGTATTCAAGAGTAATTGAAAAATAATTACACCAGAATTTTATTAAAACATTTCTAAGTGCTCTTGACTTTACTATTAGAATAATAATTTTTTGAATATAATAAAAGAACCACCTACAGTGTCAGTAATCAAACTATTTGGATTTATGATTCCTTTATGCAATTGAAAGTATGAAGGACCCCATATTAATTTTTGTATAACTTCTGAGATAACTTGATGTTGATTTGTACTGGTTTTAAGATTTGTACTTGGTGTAACATCATTTGTACTTGGTGAAAGTACAAATAATTGGGATATGTGTGGCTGTATAGTGTAGAATTTATTATTTTAATTTTTTAAAGAATTGCATAATGTCTGCCATAGATATTGCACCAGTATACACTACAAATAGCTGTATGAGTCCGTTCCTTTCTTCCTTTCTAACATTTACTGTCTCTTATCATTTGGATAATAATCATTCTCAAAGGTCACATATAATTGCTGTTTTGCTTTTAATTTCCTTAATAATAATGGATAAAGAACAATTTTCTATACTTATTATCCATCTGTTTACTTTTTTGATGTAGCCAGAGACTCAGTTTTTTAATCAGCTTTTGTAAAATTTGCTATTTTCATTAATTATTTTTATATTTTGGCTATTAACCCCCTGTCATATACAATATGTGGAAAATGTCTTCTCACAATAAGTAGGATGTCTTTTCCTTTTGATGAAATTATCTCACTGAGCTGAACTTTTATTTTTTTATTTTTTTTTGCTTTTTGGGTCACACCCAGCAGTGCTCAGGAGTTACTCCTGGCTCTCCACTCAGGAAACACTCCTGGCGGTGCTCGGGGGACCATAGAGGATGCCAGAGATTGAACCCGGGTTTCTATAGCTCTGGCCCCAGAGCAGAACGCTTTTAATTGATGTGGTTCTATTAATAATTTTTAGTTTTGTTTCTATTGCCATTGAATTTATGCTCCTAAATACTATTTGAAGACTAATGTCAAAATGCACATTACCAATGACTTCTATATATTTTATGGCCTCAGGTCCTAAATTCAAGTCTTCAATTAGTTATGAATTTATATTTGTGGATGTGTTATCATCCAGTGTAGTTATATGCCTTTGCATTTTGTCCAGTTTTCTAAGCACCATATACTTTTTTTTTCCTTTTTATCATTTGTATCCTAATGGCCTATTTGTCATAATTTAGTTATTGTATATGTATTTTCTGTGCTCTCACATATGTATATTTCTGAGCTCAAATTTTTGTTCCATTGATAGCTGTATCTATGTTTATTCCAGTATTTTGAAACATGAATTGCTGTCACATTGTAGTATAATTTGAAATAATGAAGAGTATTACAAATCTACCCTTGTTCCTTTTTCTCAGGAATATTTTATGCTGTTTGACATCATTTTTACTTTAAAAATCATTCTTTTTTGTTCTTTTTTCTGTGAAGAACTGTTGATATTTTGATACACATTTCATTAAATCTAAATCTTGATTTAGGTAATATAGATATTTTTTAATTTTTTAAACATTTTATTATACCACCGTGCGATATACAATTACAACGTTGTTCATGTTTGGAGGTTTCGGTCACATAGTGTTCCAGCACCCCGCCCTAAATATTTTAATGATGCCAATTCTTCCAGTTTCTGTGCACAGAATCTCTGCATCTTCTATTTTGTCAAAAATGTTCCAGAGTATTCAGTTTATAGTCTTTTGATTCATTTATGAAATTAAATTCAAGTTATTTAAAACTTTATCCAAATTTAAATGAGTTTATTCCCCACTCTCCCATACTCTCTGCCTTTGGTTACATTCATGGGCGCTCAGGGCTTACTCCTGACTCTATGTCGAGGAATCTCTCCTGTCAGGATTTGAGGCAACATATGGTGCTTGGTATTGAATTTGTGTTGGCAGTGTGGAAGGCAATGCCCTACCTGCTCTACTATTTCATGGACCCTGATTCCCCTTTAACCAGCACATTATTTTCATATTGAAATATAATGGAGTTTTGCATAGTAATGTAGCCTGCCATAACTTTTAATGGAGTCTTCAGGATTATCTATGCATAATTTGTCAAGGTCATACAGTGTCGATTTTATTTTTCTTTCCTCATAGTCTCATAGTTTCCTTACCTTGATCCCCAGAACCACAAGTTGGTAGGCTTATTTTTGTATATCAACTCTAAAAGTCTGATGCATTAGCTATTTTTGGTCACATTACTATATTTATATACATCCCACATATTAGAGGGGGTTGTTCTTTTGTTTAGTTCTTGCCTTCTGACTGACTTCACTTAGCATGATACCCTATACTTCTATCCACATATCAGAAAATGGCATGATTTTCATCACTTGATCACTTGATTACTTGAATCCCATTATTCATCGATTTGCTCAAGTAGGAGCCAGTAACATTTCCATTGGACCCTATCATGTGCCAATGTAGCCTAATGTCATCTGGTTGGTTCAGGAATATGAAGAGCCTCAAACCATTCCTTCAGGGTCTTGACAAGGAAGTCTGACCATCTTGTAGGTGGGCAGCCATGTGATCTTTTGACATCCCGTGGGATCCAGTCAGTAATGGCTCTAGTCCAGCGGTTGTCTCCAAATCGCATTACATGTCCAGCCCATCTGATTTTCGATGCCTTGGCAAACGAGACAGCGTCCCTGACTCTGGAATAGCGATGGGGGTCAGAACTCCGGATTCCTTCTCTCACTTGAGTGAGGTGTGATATTCCAAGCATAGCTCTTTCGATTCCTCTCTGGAGACCCAAAGAGCATTCTCATCCTGCTTTCATAGGGCCCATGTCTCTGAGGCATATGTTAATGCAGGGAGAACGGTGGAATCAAAGAGGTGTGCCCGGAGCCGGAGTTTCTTTTGTCCTTTTAGCTATTTCTTCGATGCCTTTGAAGGTATTCCATGCCGCTCTCTTCCTCCTGCACAGCTTAGGTTGTAGGTCATTCATCATGTTGACTTCTCGACCTAGGTACATATAACTAACTGCTGCATTTAGAGATGTTTGTTCCATTGAGAGTGAATGGGGCCTCTGGAACTAGTTCATTTTTCATAAACAGTTTTCTTTAGATTCAGCTGTAGACCTATCTTTCCACATTCTCCGCCGAGCTCAGCCAGCATTTGTGCCGCTTGGCTAATGTTTGGTGTTATTAGAAAAAATGTCATCAGCGGAGGTGGTGTAGTTGCCGACCATCTGTCTTCACTCCCATTCCTTCCCATTCTAATTGTCACATGATGTTCTCGAGGGTGGCGCTGAAGACTTTGGTGAAATGGTATCACCCTGTCGAGCCCTCTTTTGACATCAATGATCACTTCCTTGTAGAATGGTGAGATCCTGGTGGTGAATCTGTAATACAGCTCACGAAGGATCTTGATGTATTGGGTTTGAACACCCTGTTTGGCTAGGGCTTTGATGACTTCATCAGTCTCCACAGAATCAAAGGCTTTCTTTAAATCAATGAACGTGATTTCTACTCAAATCTCTTTGATAGCCACATCCACCTGCCCACATACCAAATTCCACAGGATGGATATGTCATTCCCAACATTCTCCCTTCTGAAATCTGACATGCCATTTTGTTAGTAAATAAAGGAACAGCACCAGGCCCAGACAAAGTCAGTTCCAAACCCCTGAAATACCTGCCGCCAGTACTCATCAATACACTAGCGCCTCTTCACATGCTACCTGTCTGAATGCAAGGTGCCCTCCCAATGGAAAACCAGCAGGATAGTTCTACTGTTCAAGAAGGGAGACATTCACGACATCGACAACTATCGCCCCATCTGCTTGTTGTCCGTCATCTACAAGCTGTTTACATGAGTCATCCTTAACAGGATTGGCAGAACAGTAGATGAAGGAAAACTATGCGAGCAAGCTGGCTTCCCGAAAAGGATTCAGCACAGTCGACCATAGCCACACAGTAAACCAAGGTCATTGAGGTTTGTAGGGAGTACAAGATGCCGCATGATTTTCACACTGAGTGAAATTAGTCAGAAGGTAAAGGGCAGATATAGAACCACTGCTTTCATTAATGGGATATATATATATATATATATATATAGATAGATACCAGTGTTTAACTAACTGTGGGAAATGGTAATGGCACACTAGAACTCAACATTAAAATTACACAAAGAGACTTGAAATGATAAACTCTAAATATCTGCAGGTATAGCCACAATGTGTAAAAGAAGAGGGAGAGAGTTGCAGAGTTAGAGAGAGAGACAGAGAAAGAGAGGAAAATGGGGGTACCTGCTATTGAGGCAGCCTGGGGTTAGGCTGGAGGTGTTGTGGGTACTTTGGCGGTGGGAATGGGGCACTGGTGAAGGGATGGGTGCTGGAATACTGTTTTACCAAGAACCAATTATGAACACCTTTGTTATTGTTTGTCTCACGGTGGTATAATAAAAAATTTTAAAAAATCATCCCAAAAAAAGAAAATTGCATGATTTTGTCTTTTCATAAAATGGAGTAGAAATTCATTGTGCAAATCTACTGCAGTTTTTTGTTAATCAAAATAGTTATGCTTTTTAAAAATATTTCATCCTTTGTCAATAGTTGTTCAGTAGCATGCTGTTAATTCTTTATAAATTAGTTTGGTCTCCTTTCTGGGTGATTTCTATCTTCATAACACTGGTTTGAAAAGATAATGGTATGATTTTAGTCTTTATAACGCATCTAGAGATATTTGTGTCTAAATGTATGATATATTCTTGAGACTGTTCCATAAGCATTTGAAAAGAATGTGTATTTTGCTGTTTTGGACTGGGATGCTCTATAAACATCTATCAAAGCCATCTGCTCCAATCTATCATTTAAAGTTTTTGCTTCGTTGGTGTTTTTCTCTATGAATGTTCTGTCTGTTTCTATAAGTGGATGCTAAAATCCTCTACAATTATTTCATTGCTCTTAGTATATATTATTAGGTTTTAATGAATTGCATTATGTATTTTCCGTAGATATGTATGATAATCTTATGTATTTTTATGTTTCCTTATATCATATCCATCTTGTCTCTTGATATCTCTTCTACTGATAGTCAATATTATTTTATATAAGTATATCAGTTTCAGAATTGCTAAGTTTGCTGTTGGCTTCAAAAGTCAATTTTAATTATGTCACTTTTAGTTCATTTTCAAATGACTCTCATATTTAGAATTAGGTTGAGTTTTGCATTCTAATTAATATGGCTGGGGCCGGAGCCATAGCACTGTGGGTAGGGCATTTTCCTTGCACTCGGTCGACCTGGGTTTGAGCCCCGGCATCCCATATGGTCCCCTGAACACCGTCAGAGTAATTCCTGAGGGAAGAGCCAGGAATAACCCCTGAGTATTGCTGGGTGTGACCCAAAAGCAAAAAAAATATGGTTACCTCATGCCTTTTGTTTGGTGAGTTTAGTCCAGTAATATTAAGGATTATTTTTGATATGTGAGTTTTCTGACTGTATTGATGTATTTCCTTGTTCAACATTTTTCGTGAATTTTCCTTTTCTTGTGTTAGATTTGTGTAGGATAGCTCCTTTTATTATTGCTATTATTTTTATTGAATGGGAAGTCTGGTATTTTGTTTTTCCTCTGAAGCCCTTTGCTTTCTTCTAAAAAGAAAAAAGTTGAAAGATAAGTATTTTTTGTGTAACAGATTTTATATTTGAGTATTTTGAATATATCACTCCAATATGGATGTCATTTATCCCTGACCTATATATAATTTTTGCTGAGTTCTGATATATTCCTTCTGGCGTTCCTCTTTTTCCATTTTCCATGCATCTCTCCATTCCTAGGATAATTTGATTTGTTTTCTTTGTCTTGTACTCTTTTATACTATGTGTTTTGCTGTAAGTCTATGAATTTATATAGCCAGGTGTTCTGTTTGGCTTCATGGGCTTGTATATTCAATCCCTTGCTAAGACTGGAATATATTCCACTGAGTTTTTGGAATTAACTCAATGTTTCATAGTCTCACTCTTGGATGTTGTTGTTGATTATATTTCTTTTGCTTAACAACTGTTTTACTGAGACTTATTTTTATCTTTTTGATTACTTTTCTCATAAGTTTTTGACATCATTTTGACCTGCCTTTTAAGTTTTCATCTTTGTGTTTCTTTTTCTAGAAATCTTAACTCTGTGGCCTGATAGAGAAAGATAAGCTTCCACATCTTTGAATATAGATTCAAAGAGTTGTGCTGTTCTTGGAATTTGATATTTCTGTGAGGTTTCATGTTTCATGTTTCATGTTTACAAGTGTTATGATTTTTTGTATACCCATCCATATATGTTCTGTTTAACTTTCGATCTATCTAAATTTTTCACTTGGGTATTTTTTTCTAACTTTATTTTTTTGCCAGATAGCTAGCACTTTATTTTATTTAGAGAATTATTATTATTGTTTTGAAATTTCCCTACTCCATAATAACCAATATCTTAAATTCATTGTTCCTTTGTCAGTAGTGAGAAAAGTGGTAAAGAGAACAGTGGCTGTTGAGAATATGTTGGGAGGCAATCCTGGTTTGTGTTTATAATACCACCAAGGTTAGTTCTAGGGTTCTAGGTTGAACTTGGAATCTTATAAATGCTAGTCATCATTTACACTTCCGCTGTTAGCTCTCTCCCTGGTCCCAAACACATCTTAAAATAAAATGGACTTTTTTGTCATTCATGTACCATACCAGTGAAGAATACAGTGACTTCTATTGTAGCTCACAAATAATCTTGTTTACTCAGTCCAGAAACTGATTTATAAACATTTTGTTTAATTACCATATGGTATAATTCTGTTTGTCTTTCCATTTAAAAGATAAAGAACAAATAAGTGTTTATCAGTAGCATACAGTGTATGTTTGTTTCTTGCATGCTGCAAGTCTAGTATTCTTAGTGCATTGCCAGGATACATCAAAAGACAATGTTTTTGCTTTGTTTAAAGCACTGTCGTAGTAACAGTATTGTCACTCAACCCATTGAAGAGCCATTGGTGCAAGCAGAGTCAGTATGCCTGCAAAGCTGCCATAAGTAAATCACAATACGGTAAGATTTTCACCTTGCCATAGTAGCTGAACTGTGTAGTTCATCTTCAAGTGATACATTCATATGTGAAGCATTTTATTCTGATAATGAGCAAATATAAAAACCTATTCTGCAGGCTGCAAGCTGAAAGTACTTATTGTGTTTGCTGAACAGCATGATTCAGAGCTGTGAAACAGTTTTCAGTGAGTGACAAATTTGGTGCACAATTGGTGGAAACTAAAAGACAAGCTAAAAGTCACAAACTTTCTAGATATATATTTAGAGGTCATAACACAAGAACATATGAAAATTGATGATGAAAATTGATGATGTTGTTCTGTATCAGCAAAACACCCAGCCAGGTCTGCCATATGTCATTAGATGTTACACTGAGATATACATGCATGAAGACATGCAAAGTGACATGTAAATACAAAATTCTTATAAATGAGTTTAAGTAAAATTGTGGCTGGATTATATGGCTCATGCAATGATGCAACTTCTGGCATAAAGAGAATATTTTTCCACAATATGCAAAAAATTAGCCCCAGATTCCAAGGAAAATACTGTAAACTTCTTTTATTTGTCTTGATATGCACCAGGAAACTTAATTCTTATCTACTCAAGTAGGTAATGCTGCTATGTCTCTGGTGTTTTTGATATGTCTCACAACAGCACTTTTGCCCTAAAACTATCAAGTGTATCTGTAGAAACCTCCAGTAATGAGAAATCATGATGTATGGTCAAACTTGCTGTTGTATCTGATGAAAGAAAGCCACAAGTTTACATAACTTCCAGAGGAAATGGTTGCTTCACAAAAAGTGATTTCCTGTGGGATTCAAGCACAAGTACAACCAAAAAGCTGGATACATTTATGTATCCATCAACCCTTGATGGAGCAAATTAAAACTCGGAAAAAATGATCACGTGACTTTACTGAAGTAGCTAGTTGGACTTGTTTCAGATATTTTCTGAGGTCATGTCATGCAAGAAGTGAAGTAACTTCTCCATAAAAATAGATGCAATAGTTAATTATCTTGCAGCCAATTGTTTGTATATGCCTAACCAAACCCTTTAAAGTTTACGTAGCCTTTTCTATGTCCTTGGAATTTTTATGCACTTAGGTAGTTAATACTCAGGGCATCATATCACACAAAAATAGTCATCAAATGCTTCAATATACAGACACTTTGAATATACTACTAGACAAACAAGAGCAGAGCAACGAAGTAAACACATCTTATATAAGTGACATGAAGATAATAGGAAGGTAACAAAATCAATAATGGAACAGAATTTTTGAATACATAGTATTAAAGTTTGTTAGTTCTTGAAAACCATTCTCCATGACAACTAATGTATTAAAATTTTCAAACAGAAAACTCTTCACTAAAGTGCCACCGAAAATGATGTATACAGATTTAGACAATTCAATTATAACATATATTTACAAACGTTAAATGCACCCTGTTTTATACTAAAACCATTTTAATAATAAATAGTTATAAATAATTTCATTTGAAAAATTAGTAACATATGTTCAAAAAGCATCATTGCATAACATTTGCACTCCACCTATTTTGCTGTTATTTTTTAAAAGTTTTTATAAGATTTTGAGTGACAGAATAGATAGTAGGGTGCTTACCTTGCACATACCAACTTGCATTTGATCCTTGACATCCCTTATGGGTCCTGAGTTCCACCGAGTGAGCCTGGAGTGCAGAGCCAGGAGTAAGTACTAAACACAGCGCCAGGTGTGACCCAAACAACAAACAAATTGATATTTGTTATCATTTTATTCAGTACATTATTGCTGTTGTTAAGATAAAATGTTTAACAACATGTGTTAACATATGTGTTTATTAAAATTTTTTATTATACCACCGTGAGACATACACTTACAAAGGTGTTCATAATTGGTTCTTGGTAAAACAGTATTCCAGCACCCATTCCTCCACCAGTGTCCCATTTCCACCACCAATGTACCCCACTCCCTCCTACCCACACCCAGGCTGCCTCATTAGAGGTGCCCCCATTTCCTCTCTTTTTCTCTCTGTCTCTCTCTCTGTCTCTGAATCTCTATCCCTCTTCTTTTACACATTGTGGCTAGCCCTGCAGATATTTAGAGTTTATCACATAAGTCTCTTTGTGTATATTCAATGGTGAGTTTTAGTCTGCCATTACCATTTCCCACATTTAGTAAAACACTGGTATCTATTTATATCCTATTAATAAATGCAGTCATTCTATATCTGTCCTTTGCCTTCTGACTAATTTCACTCAGCATGATAGACTCCATGTCCATTCATTTGCAGGTAAATTCCATAATTTCGTCTTTTCTGACAGCTGCATAATATTCCATAGTGTAGATGTACCACAGTTTCTTTAGCCAGTCCTCTGTTCTCGGGCATTTAGGTTGTTTCCAGATTCTAACTATTGTGAATAGTGCAGAGATGAATAAAGAAGTGCAGATAGTATTTCTGCTATGTGTTCTTCGGTCTCTTGGGTATATTCCCAGGAGTGCTATTGCTGGATCAAATGGGGAGCTCAATATCTAGTTTTCGGAGGAATGCCCATATTGTTTTCCAAAAGGACTGGACCAGTCGGCACTCCCACCAACAGTGGATGAGAGTCCCTTTTTCCCCATATCCATGCCAGCACTTGGTTGTTCTTACACTTTTTGATATGTGCCAGTCGCTGTGGTGTGAGATGGTACCGCATTGTTGTTTTGATTTGCATCTCCCTGATGATTAAAGATGAAGAGCACTTTTAATGTAATTTATCACACTTCATCACCACCAAAGTGCCCAATACCTTAAACCCATATCCTTATGTTAATTCTAGAACACCTCTTCATCTTCTACACATTTTGGCAAAAACACATTGCATAAAGGTTATGATTATGCAGTGAAATATGATTGTACTATACTGCCATTACTTTAGTTAACACCAATGGACGAGAAGTTTAGACTGCTTTTCCATTATCAGAACAAATGTCATTTTGATTTAAAAAAATCAAGGAAACAATTGTTACTGTTAAAATAGTTCTGATGTAGGGAGAGGCCCATGGAGCCACAGGAGGAGGGCTTGGACCCTGGCCTAGAGCAACATAGCACCTAGGGCCAGCAGACATGTGGGGGAGGCTGCACC
>JAJIBD010009479.1:0-54880 GCA_021461705.1 Cryptotis parvus | reverse complement strand
CTGCTGGGGTGGCAGGCCAGGGCTAGAACCCACCATCCCTGTACAGGGTGTACAGTTAACTTTATTGTGCCAATAAATAATGATTTTCAGGTCATGCCTTGAACCATACTCAAATTTGTTCTGAGAAGTGATTCTGTTCTGGATCTATTTTTTTGGATTTATTAACAAGTTGGTTTTAAGTAACAGAGAAAAAGAATTATGGATATCTCCAAAGCGTTTGGTCTGAATGTCTGGAAAAACAGAATTGCCATTTACTGAGACAGGAGAGACTATTAGAAAGTTTTGGAGAGTCAGAAAGAGATGAGTTTTGTTAAATGTGAGATATATAAGAAGATATGTGTTGAGTGGTGATACATGAGTCTGTTGTTTAAAGAATCTGGAGATACAAATTTAGGAAATAGTATTTAGGGTCATAAAGTTGAATAAGATTCAACAATTTGTAATGTAGATTGAGAAATAGATTAAGGAAAGAATCCTGAAATACTTCAACAATTTAGAGATTGAGGAAATGGAAAAATTTTCAAAGGAAATTGAGAAGGGGGTCAAATGAGAAAGATGGAAAATCAAAAGGGAAATACCTGAAAGTCAACTGAAGAAATATCTCGAGAAAGAAAGTGATGAGCTATGCCACGCACCACTGAGAGAGCATTCTAATCCCGAGATCCAGTGACCCATCCATCTAGTCCAGGCCTCTGATATTATAATCTTTCCATAACAAGCCTCCTGCCATTTGTTGAGGTTGGGGTTTTGTTGACTCCTGTGAAGAACAGGAGAACAGAACACTCCTTACTACTTGAACTTAAAACCCATTCCGCTAACTCTATTTTTTAAATATATTTTATTATACCACCATGAGATAAGCAATTACAAAAATGTTTATGTTTGGGTTTTGGTCATACAGTGTTCCAGCACTCATCCCTCCACCAGTGCCCATTTCCCACCACCAATGTCTCCTATTCCTTTCCCCTCCCTAGCCTGCCTCCATGTAAGGCTTTTTATCTCTTTTCTCTCTTATTCTCTCTCTCTTTCTCTCTCTTCCTTCTCCTACACATTGTGGATTGTAATATATATACTTGGAGGTTATCATGTGTATCTTTTGCCTGTATTTAATGCATAGTTCTATGTGGTAATAGCACTTTCAACAATTATTGGCACACTGTTTCATTCTCTGTCTTACCTAACCTCTGCTCCCACACGTTCCCCTTACTTTAGTGCTCTCCCAATCACTTAGATCACTTGTCTTCCCGTTGTTCATGGATTTGCTTGAGCGGGCGCCAGTAAAATCTCCATACGTCCTGTCATAAGTAAGTATAGCCCAAGGGCATCTGATTACTCCAGAGACAGTAAGAGCCTCAAACCATTCCTTCAGGTCATGGGAATGAGGTCCATAATTGTTACTGACTTTTGGCATATCAAATACAACACGGGTAGCTTGCCAGGCTCTGCTGTGTAGGCGGTATACTCTCAGTAGAAGGCTCTCATCTCGAGCATTTAGAGATGAAAGTTAAAGGGAAAGATCAGGTTTTCTCTTGGGTGGAGCTCTGAGGAGCTGTGGAGTCTGGATGTTGAGAATGACTGACGTCATGATGTGTGGGATGCTCTGGCTTCTTGCTAGGCTTACTGGGCTGACAGGTATCAGCTAGAACCTGCCTAGAACTGTATACAGTTTGTAAATGTGAAAGATCCTTGGAAGGACCTGTTCCTAAAATCTGGTACTATTTGAGACTGTTGCGCAGCCACGGACGTACAATGTTCCTTGAGTTTCAGTCATACAATGTTCCAACACTGGTCCCTTCACCAATGTACACTTCACCACCAACATTTGTCCCCAACATTGGTCCACCAACACTGCTCTCCCAAATTGCTTTTAAATTGATGTTCAATTTCTAGACTTTAAATCACTGTATCACTGTCACTGTCTTCCCGTTCATCATCGATTTGCTCAAGTGGGCCCCAGTAACATCTCCATATGTCCTGTCTCATGCTAGTAGAGCCCAAGGGCATCTGCTTGCTCCAGGAACATAAAGAGCCTCAATCCATTCCGAAATGAGATCTATAATTGTTACCGGTATTTGGCATATCAAATACAACACGGGTAGCTTGCCGGGCTCTGCCGTGCAGGTAGCATACTCTTGTAGGCATCTCTAAGTCCAACATTTATGGATGAACCACGCTGCCGCTTGTGGCCGCGCAAGCCGGGCTGTGATAAGCTGGTCTGCTGGGTGGAGTTCTGATGAGAGAGAAGTCCGGATGTGGAAAATGGAGGCCCTCATGGAGTGGGGGGTCGTCTGGCTTGTTGCAAGGCTCTGCTGGGGTGGTGGGCCAGGGCTCTAACCCACCATCCCTCCTGGGCACCTCGTGAGCGGCTGATCACAGGGAGAGCCAGTAGCATCTCTGCCCCATGTCTGCAGAGTCAGGAGTAACCCCTAAGCATTGCCGGGTGTGACCCAAAAAAGCAAAAAAAAAAAAAAAAAAAAAAGAACATGACCAAGAAAAAAACCAACAATATATGCTGAATCACCACGCTACATGGGCCAAACACATGATATATTAAATTTAAGTTACATTTGTTGAGATTTATAAATTGTAGACTGTTGCAGGACACCTAAAAGCCTAGGCCTCTGCATCTGCCCTGGATTGCCTCCTGCAGGTCACTTCATAGATAGGGGGTAGTCTGAATGTGGCAGTATTATCTGACCATGTATTCTGTACTGGCTGGTATATTCTCTCATGCTACCACAATCATCGTGGGACTAGCTAGATCTTACCAGCATATTTGCCTGGCCATGTTGGATCTCTAAGTGATTATCCCAGAGAGAAATGCTGTTTGCCTCCAAGCAAGCAAGCATGGCTCCCTGATAACTCAAAGGCAACTAAAATACAAAACTACAGTGAAGTAGACGACACTCTTATGAAGGCTTGGAGAAATATTTAACTGGCATTAGTATTAGTCTTTGGTACAGAGACATGCCATCTCAGAAACCCCCTTCTCTACCCTATAAAGGCATTTCCAGGCAGATCTTGGCTCAAGACATTAGGTGAGATACTGGGAGAAATTACCTGAGGGCATTTGACCCTTCCTGTCAGGGGAAGTTACATTTAGCTTACAGCTCCTCCCAGCTCTGCTAGGAGGCTTTGAATACTTTAAAGAATCCTATGGTGTAAATTAGTATCATTCATAACTTCCCTCTGTGTTTAAGAATTCTCTTAGATGTGCTATGTCACTTACCACTGATAAACAACTACTTTCAAAATTTTCTAATAGAATTACTATTATCTAAGTACATCTAAAAATTTGATTTTAAAATGTGTACATATAATTGTTATTACATCTTTTACTTTATTTCTTGTGAAGTGATACCACAGTAGGTAGGGCATTTGCCTTGAATGTGGCCAACCCAGGTTCGATCTCTGGCATCCCATATAGCACCCCCAGCACTGTCAGGAGTAATTCCTGAGTGCAGAGCCAGGAGTAAGCCCTGAGTAGTGCCAAGTGTGACCCAAAACACAAACATATATCTTTCTGTTCATGAAATTTTTTTTTGGTGCTAGCTGGGTTGTTTTCACTGAAGTAAGCATACTGCTCCTTCTGATCAAAACACCTTTCCTTTCATTGTTTATCCTCATGGCTTATGGTAATCACAGGCATCATCCAGTGCTTAGATAAAACCTGAGAGCTTCCTAGGTTCCTTTCTGCATGTTAAGCCATGTGTTCAGACCACCCTGTAAGGACTACTGGTATAGTAGTATCATCATGTTGAGTCATAATTGTTTATATGTCTTTTTCCTCACTTGATTATAAGACTCTTTGGAATAATGATTATGTATCACTAATTTTTGGAACCTTCACACTAAGTAAAATACCTAACCAAAATAGAAGTTTAATAAATATTGCTGAGTAACTGAGTACAGAATGGAAAGTGAGGAAGTGAAGCATCATACAGAGGTACCACAATATTTAAGTAAGAGTTAAAAAGGAAGGTTGGTCAATAAAAGTAATAATTACTGGGGCTGGAGCAATAACACAGCAAGTAGGATGTTTGCCTTGCACATGGTTGACCCTGCTTTGATCCCCAGCATCCCATATGATCCCCAAGCACGGCCAGGAGTAACTCCTGAGTGCAGAGCCAGGAATAACCCCTGAGCATTGCAGGGTGTAACCCAAAAAGGAAAAAAAATAATTACTAATAATTAGCAAAATGTCTGTATTCTAAAATCTTTGTATGAATTATTAATTTCTGCAGAAATCTTGTATGCATGATCTTAAAAAGAAAAGTTAATCTTAGAAGTTAAGTAATTTTGGGGCCGGAGCGATAGCCCAGTGGGTAAGGCATTTGCCTTGTACGCTATCAGCCTGTGCCGGCCCGGGTTCGATCCCCGGCATCCCATATGGTCCCCCGAGCACCTCCAGAAATAATTCCTGAGTGCAGAGCCAGGAGTAACCCCTAAGCATTGCCGGGTGTGACCCAAAAAGCAAAAAAAAAAAAAAAAAAAAGAAGTTAAGTAATTTTCCTAGAGAGACTCATGATTAGTGAGGTGAGAACTGTAATTTGAAAACATTTTATGTTTTGTTATTCTCTCCATCTTCCTGATTCAACCTTGTAAGGGAGAAATCAAGTGGTATGATTAAAAAGCAGCCACCAAATTAAGGTATTGTTGGGACACTCGCTGATTTCAAGGGCACTCACTGATTTCATTTATTGTCAACTTGATTTTTTGACCCCAGCAGTGAAGTTCCTAATCACAAAATACGTTGGGGAAACAAATCTCTTTATCAGCAGAAGCACTTTTGAGGATTCTTCATGAGATTATCAAATCCCCCAAAGGATGCAAAAGTTTATTATAGAGAACTGGGGTGATGACGCACAGAGGACTTATACATGGGACTCATTCCCAGGTAATATTAGGACATACATACTTCCCTCAGGCTGGACATGAGCCTCCGGATTCAGATCCCTGGAAGGAACTTTCTAGAGAAGAATGAGGAGAGAAAGAAAAATTTGTTTTACAAAGAGGTTTACTCTTGAGATGGGCTTTCAAGGACTGATGACAGCAGGAAAATCTGGGCTAGGAGAACACATTATTTAAACAGCACTGGGAATGACTAAAGTCCACTTGCTTGCTATATTAAAATGATGCTGATGCAGTGCTAAGTGGAGATTTGCTAAGTATAAGTCATGATGACGAGCCATTACAACAAGATACAGTTAGGCACTCAGCATCTCCTCAAAGTCACTGTTGCCTATGATGGTGCCAAGCTTTCAAATTTTCCTCATTTTTTATAACTTTAGTTAATAAAGTATAACATCTTGTCTGGGTCAATTTTTGTAGAAGTTGTGCCTGTAGAAATAAAGGGTATCTTCCCGAGCCCCAGGAAGTCCTAAGATGATACGAATAAAGATTATTGTGACTGAAGGACATAGGAGCAACTGGAGCATGTGTATGAATGTGGGGAGAGAAGTGGAGAAAGGAGAGCATAAAAGGAGAGAAGGTGTCAAGTTCCCCATCCAGCTAACACCAGGGACCACAATCAACCCCTAAAAGTGGCATGCAGAAAACTAAGAGACTCTGGCAAGGAAATTTAGTGAGACTTTGTGCCCCAAAAGTTCTGTATAGAATCCAAGTATCAGAGAAGGGGGGGAGGTTGTCCTATACCATGTTTCAAGGCCGTCTCCAGGAAGATGCCAGGGAGGCAGTGAGATTCCCCTGGGTTCTATAGCCCAGTATCTGTGACCCAAGGAGAAGGTCCCTCTACAGGAAGCTGGCCACTCTGAGCAAACTGCTTTGAAAGATTATAAAAGGACATGCCACTAAGTCCACATGAGGTACACTTGGAGAAGCACACATACAATTGTGTATCACTAAAATCATGTTATTGTGTGATTTTTGTCTTTATGCACCTACATAGTGCACATGGTGTGGGAAAGGCTGATGCAGGAATCAGGGTTTGTGGGAGCACTCTGGGCAGCAACACACACTTGCCTAATCAGAGTCCTCTTAAATCCAGCCCCCAATGAAGACTTCCTTGCCAAGTGAAGAGGCCTCCCTTTGATCTTTTAGAAGGCTATTTCTATCTTACTTGAAGCTTTTTAAAATGACCTCATCTAAGGTAATTACCTCAAAATGGTCAGCCAGTTCTCAACCCCTGTTTTTAAATTTTAAATCCATCATCTTAATCATGAATCAGAGTCAGAGTCAAATCTGTATCAGGGATACAATTACAAAATCAACCAAGGAAGATGACTTTCATAACTAAACAATTATGAAATTTGGCTGGCTTACATCAGCAAATATTTTGATGACTTGTAGAGTGGGTGCTGAGGGCACTAGACATAGGAGTAAAAGATAAAACTTTAGTTCCAGGTGAGTTTGGCTGTCTCTATCAAACAACAGATTCTAGATTCAACTTCTACTTTGAACAGTTAGGGTTTGCAGCATTTATTGTTAAATGTTTACTTCATTGATTGGCAAAACCCTTACTTTAAAGACCATTCTTATTTACAAATGTGTAGAGGCTAGACATTTCTTTACTTTGGTGTAGTAAAGCAGGAAGCTCAGGGCTTGGGAAAAGGTTATGTTGTAGGGGATTTACAGTGTGTGAATGCTCAACCACATTTTCCGAATATCCCTGGAGGACCTTCCCTGCTAAGGTTTTGAGATATGAGTTGATAGATAAAAATATCAGCACATTTTTAAATTACTATGGGTATTATAAACAATGAGCCAGTATTTCCTGTAAGAAGTAGTACAATTAAAATACAACCCTTAATTTATGATACAGGTGTAGAGGAACCTGGAGCAACAAAGAACAGGTACAGTTACTTACCTATTATAAGCAAATCACATGTATTTTCCATTTAAAACATCAAAATAGCATGTCAACTAGGATGTAGAACAATATATATAACTGACCAGTTTTAGTTCTCAAGCATTTGTGTGTGCTACAATCACCTGGAAGTCTGCTAAACCATAAGTCCCATCCTGAGAGTTTCTGATTTAGTAGATCTTGATGCTGGAAGTTCAGGGGTACTTTGAAAATCGTTGATCCAATTGATCTTGAGTCTTCAGTGCCAATATGGAAAAGCCGGTCATAATTTGTAACACTCCCAGAACTCTAAAGGTCTTACTTTAGATATCACAAGAGTCACTCTTTCCTTAGTCAGTCTTAACCCAAGGCTAACTTTAAAGGCTAGAGTATCTTAAGTGGACATAGGCTGGAACCATTTATGGAACGGCAATGTAACCATCTGACATACATTGTGCTATCCGGCAACTTCTCCAAAGGATACTGCACCTATTTACCAGGATAAGAATAAATGCCTATTCTAATCTGGGCATTAGACATTGTCTCTGATAAGCATTAAATTCCAGGGGAACAGGATTCCATCTCTATCTATATAGCAGAGGTATATGAATATCATGTGATGAATGTCATGTGATGAGTAGAATAGATCTTTCATGAATCATTGCCAAAGATTTACTTAGCAACTTTCAGAGCTCCTTGAATTTTGATCCATGGAATAGGGCTGCTCTAAGCAGAAGGATTGAAGTTCCCACTTCTCCACTTTACTGCTAAAACAGTTCATCAAAAACAGTTCTTCATCGTAGGTAAAATTAAAGACATAAGTGCTATAAATATGAAAATAAATGGAAGTGGATTTACTGTTATCTTCCCATTTGATTGTCATTTTGTCCAATATGGAAAGTGGATATACTTTGGAAATGAATATCAGTTAGTGTAAGGTCAGTAGGAAATCATTACAATTCCAACTACTCTTCTATATGTGGTTTCTTTACTAAACTACCCATGGAGCTAGTGTACTGCTATGGCTCTCTACCTACCCAAACTAAAAATATCTGAAAAACTATGCTCTTGACTAATAGGGAGAGTGGTACACCTCTAGTGCATAGCCTCAGGGTTGTAGCAGTTCTGACCTTGTGCCAGAATCGAGTCAAAAGTGATCTTGAGTATCTTTATCTCACGGGACAACAGGACAGGCTGTTCCACTAAGTTGTTGGAATTTGAGCTGCATCACTGAAGATGCCAGGTATTGATAGATAAAACTCGTGTCATAATAGGTTTGATACTTCACAAATTTATTCCAAGTTCCAGTTGTTAAGGAACTGCAGACCAAAATCACCACCTTTGTTAAGCACATTCAAAATTGTGACAGAACACTAGAACACTAAGTACCAGAATCAGCTTAACATTATTTGAGACATTTGCACCCCTATGCTCATTATAGCACTATTCACAATAGCCAAAATCTGGAAACAACCCATGCAAGAACAAATGACCAGATAAAAACATCTATACAATGGAATATTACCTGACTTTAAAAAAAAAAAAAGATTAAATCATGCTCTTTTTTTCCCTACATGGATGGATCTGGAGAGAATTATGTTAGGAGAAGAACAGACATGGAATGTTCTTTAAATATGCAGGTATAAAGAAACATAGAGGAATAACCAAAGCCCAAAGGCAACAGAAACTAAGAGCTGGTCTTTTGCAGGAGGCTTACCACATGGAGGAGGGTTATTGGGACAATGTGACAGGAAGCAAACACTTCAGTAAAGGGTGTGGTGCTGGAATGTTCAATGCATAAAATCCAACCTTAACAGCTTGTAAACCATGTGCCTAAAATAAAAATTTTTACATTAAATTTAATCTTGCAATATTAAATTTTGGTGGGTTCTAGCCCTGGTCCTGATTAAATTAAAGGTGGGTTCTAGCCCTGGTCCACCATCCATGTGTCCCAATAGAGCCTCTCAAGAAGCAAGAGGAACCCCCACATCATGAGGGCAGTCATTTTAAACATACGGACTCCACAGTTCATCAGAGCTCCACTCAAGAGAAAAACCCATCTCTCCCCATTGCAGTTCATCAGTAAATGCACGAGATGAGAGCCTACTACTGAGAGTATAGCACCCCAGCAGCAGAGCCTGGCAAGCTATCCATGTCATATTTAATATTCCAAAACCAGTAACAATTATAGACCTCATCCCCATGACCTGAAGGAATGGCCTGAGGCTCTTTGTGTTCTTGGAGCAAGCAGGTGCCCTTGGGCTACACTAGCAAGTGACAAGATATATGGAAATGTTACTGGTGTCCACTAGAGCAAATTAATCAACAATGGGAAGACAAGTGATACAAGTGATACATTAAATTTAAAGGGAAAATTGAGGCTATAATCCCTAGAGTTAAGAACAAGGGCATCCAACACAGCCTTGGGTCCCTAATAACTGGACCTGTTGTCTCAGTGGAAAATTGTTGTAGTACATCTGCCCAGAGCCTCTGCATGTGGCCTAGAGTTGCCTCCTGCAGGTCACTTTGTAGATAGGAGGAGGACAGTTTGAATGTGGCAGTTTATCTGACCATATATTCTATACTGGCTGGCATAAATATTCTCTCATGCTGCCACAATCATTGTGGAACTGGCAAGATCTTACCGTTATATTTGCCTGGCCACGTTGGATCTCTAAGTTATTAAACCAGAGAGAAATGCTGTTTGCCTCCAAAAAAGAAAGCATGACTTTCTGATAATTCAAAGGCAGATAAAATACAGAACTACCACAAAGTAAAGACCGAGACTTTTGTGCAGGCTTGGAGAAATAATTAACTGGCTATATAATATTCTTTGGTAGAGATGCATGCCTTTGTATTCTGAGATACAGTTCATCTCAGAAACTGCTTCGCTCTACCCTGCAGGGTCACTTCCAAGGCAGATCATGGCTCAGCAACATAAACATCTCAAAGGGCCTAGGTGAGGTCCTGGGAGAAATTATCTGAGGGCATTTGACCCTGATGGCTTTCCATTGGAGGGAGGTCTGAGTTGCAGGGATATGAAACTAGCCTGCCTCCTCTCTCTCTTTTCCTGTCCTCTTCCCCCCTTTCTGCCGGCACCGCTTTGCTGTTTTCTCTCTGCAGGGCCTTAACACGTGGTGGCAGCCATCTTAGCCTACACATGACTGGGACGCAGCTAGGGAACCCTAAATTCGGAGTTTTTCCTATTGCTGATTTGTATGCCAGATCTGTGTTAAGTAAAGCATTTTGAAACTGCGCCAGATTCTTGCGTCTTTCTCCGCCCGCTGGCCCCTGATCCCCTGGAACAGAAAGGGATCCCTGACCCTGCTCCCGGATTTTGTGGGGGGGCGTCTCAGCATTTCCCCACAGAAAATAAATCCAGTATTCCCTCTGATACCCTCTTCGGTTGCCTTCTGTCTAGAAGGGATACCACTAGATGAACTGAAAATAAAAAGAACTCATTGAGAACTGTACTCAGGAACGGTCTGCCTACCAGTTCTCTCAGGAGGTGGGAGAAATGACCTGTCTCAGGGTTCTTAGCCTTTAATACCATGTTGTATCTTAGCTAATATTGCAAGTATGATGGATGGTAAAGATAATGGATACCCTGTGTCCAGACCCTCAGGGCCTTTTATTGGAATGTAAAGAAAAGAAGAAAATATAAGTTCAGAAACCCTGATAAGTGTCCCTTCAAAATCCTCTAGCAAGCCTTGTGTTACAGCCTTCTGCTGTCCTCTTTGTCCCCCAAGAGAAAAGGTGACACTGTCTGTTCCTGATGCCACAAAATCTGGGAAAGATTTTCCCATCATTGTCTCAGTCTTTTAATCACTACTGGAAGAAGACATATAAGTGAATACCAAGAAATGTAAAAACATTCCCTGTTTGTGAATTGAAAGGATTAACATTGTTAAAATGACAGTCTTAGAGAATGGAACAGTGTGCTAATAATTGTTGAAAGTGCTAATACCAACCTAGAACTGAGCATTAAATACAGGCAAAAAGATACACATGACAACCTCTTAATGTATGTATTGTAATCCACAATGTGGAAGGGAAGGAAAAGAGAGAGAGAGAGAGAGAGAGAGAGAGAGAGAAAGGAATTAAGAATCTGCCATAGAGGCAGGTTGGGGGGGAGGGAATCGGGGACATTGGTGGTGGGAAATGGGCACTGGTAGAGGGATGGGTGCTGGAACACTGTATGACTGAAACCCAAATATGAACATCTTATGAACATCTTTGTAATTGTATATCTCACGGTGGTATAATAAAATATAAATAAATAAATAAATAAAAACCCAAATATAAAAAAAAAATAAAACGACAGTCTTGCCCAAAGCATTCTACAGATTCAGTGCAGTCCTTATAAAAAAATACCCACAGCATTATTTAAAGACCTAGCTCAAACACTGTTGAAATTTATATGAAATAATAACACCTTCCCCAATTAACCAGAGAAATCCTAGGAAGATCCTAAATTGTCTTTCCCCAACTTGAATGTTATAAGGAAGTTTTGCAAATCACAACCAAATGCCACACTCAGAGAAGATGAATTGGGAATTTATTATAGAAGATTGTAACTGCAAGAGTACTGAGGTTTCAAGGAACTTATAGAGCCAGAGCAGAGGGTAGGACATTTGCCTTGTTTATGGTGACCTGGGTACAGTTGCTGGCACTACAGATGCCAGAAGTGATCCTCAGCTCAGAGTGCAGAACACCTCAAGAAACAAACAAAAAGGACTCAAGAACCCAAATACAGTCAGGGACAAATTTATAAAGGCAAAAATTATATCCTAGTTAGACAATGGATACAATGGATAAGGAGCTGTGGTCAGTGAAGTAAATTCCAGAAGAAAATAAGCTAGTTAGTTGTGTGCAGTCACTTCATATATTGATACTAGTGTAAACTTATTATCTAAATTACAGTGAAAAGAAAAAGAGTCGAATCTAAAAAAAAACCAAAAAAATACAAAAAAAGTCATCAGAAGGTCTTGGTCTCTACAGGAGTCAAATCAACATTCGCCCTTTGTCACTCGTGGCCTACCTCTAAATTTGGTCAGGAATTCTGCCTCGTGGCTACATCAAGCAATAATGAGCATTCTGCAAAGAGAGAGAGAGAGAGAGAGAGAGAGAGAGAGAGAGAGAGAGAGAGAGAGAGAGAGAAAAGGAAAGCACCTGCCATAGAGGCAGGTTGTGGGGTCTAGAGTGGGAGGGAAACGGGACACATTGATGCTGGGAAATGTGTACTGGTGGAAAAATGGGTGTTACAACACTGTATAACTGAAACCCAATCGTGAACAGCTTTGTAATGGTCTATCTCATGGTAGCTCAATAAAAAAAAAATAAAATAAATGAGCACTCCGTTCCTTAAGGTAAGGAAAAAAAATTATTTCGGTGCTTTATTCATCTTGGATCACCAGATCACTAGATCACTAGACATCTCATTGTTCATCAATTTCCTCGAGCGGGCACCAGTAACATTTCCATTTGACCCTATCACGCCAGTGTAGCCCAATGGCATTTGCTTGCTTCAGGAATATGAAGAGCCTCAAACCGTTCGTTCAGGGTCTTTACGAAGAAGTCTGACCATCTTGTAGGTGGGCGGTCACGTGATCTTTTGACGTCCTGTGGGATCCATTCGGTAACGGCTCTAGACCAGATATCATCTTGGATATCAACCCTTTATCAAATAAGTGGTGTGCAAGTATTTTTCCTCAATCTGTGGACTGTCTTTTATTCTGGTCTTGTTTTGTCTGTGCAGAATCTTCTTAGTTTGATATGGCCCTATTTGTTAATCTTTGACTCTTTGCCTCTATTTGGTTGGCCTATGCATGTAATTATTGAAGATACCTCTGGATTCCATGTTGTGAGGTGTCCTACCTATGTTTTTCTTAATACAATCTATGGGTTCAGGCCTGATATTTAGTTCACTGATCTATTTTGATTTGATGTCCATGAATGATGTTAGGAAGGGGTATGGATTTCTTTTTTTATGTAACTGATTAGTTTTTTTTAAAAAAACATTTGTAGAATAAGCCACCCTTGTTTTTCTTAATACTTTTTGCTCCTTTTATCACAGATTAATTGCCCATAAATCTGAGGATCTGTCTCTGAACACTTGATTCTATCCCATTGGTCTAAGAGTCTTTCCTTATTCCCTCACCACATTGTTTGGATTACTACAGCTTTACCACAATTGTTCCTCCATAACCATAAACCAGTGTAACCATTAACTGCTCACCATGCCTCCAAAGCATCTACGACCCTCCATGCCCATACCTGCACCACCTCCAGTCCAACTTTACTCCCCTCCCATCCATCCCTGCTTCATGGTTTTGGTAAATATTGTTACCTTTGATAGCACCATCCATGTGTTCCAGACCCTGCACCTACATTCCTAGTATGTAGGAATTGTCAACCTATTCTTTCCTCTCATCCCCTCCCCTCACACCTGGCACTCTCAGGTCTGTATTCTAGTGTCCAAGGTTTGTTTCCAATTGTTATTGACCATACCTTCCATTTGTTTCTTTACCATCTACTGATCCTGCCCCTCGAAATGTTGCAGGTGTGGCTGTGGTGCCCAGCTGCATTGGCAAGTGGCAGACAAGAGACAGGTTTGTCTACACCCAGGGCTCTGCCTCATGGGTCCTGGATGGTTGATGGTCTGACATAGAAAAAGACTGGGCCCACTGGAATGAACCCAGAGCCACAGCAGAGTCTGGCAAGCTACCCGTGGTGTACTCGATATGCCAAAAACAGTAACAATAATGAACCTCATTCCCAGTGAATGGAGACATTACTGGCGCCAGCTCGAGCAAATCGACGAACAATGGGAACACAAGTGACACAAGTGACAAGTGACCATCTACTGATAAACGAGGTCATTTTGTATTTGTCTTCTGCTTCTGGCTATTTCACTCATGATACCTTCCAACTCCATCCAAACTGCTAAATACTGCATGACTTAACTTTTTCTTGTTGTTGCTTATATATTTTCTGGTTAATGTTTTTACACTTTGAAGGAGATACCTGAAAATGGAGCAGCTGGATCAAATGAGAGCTCCATTCTTAGTGTTTTTTTTTTTTGAGAAATCTCCATATTGTTGGCTGTAAAGGCTAGACCAAAAGACATTCCTATCCACAGTGAATGAGTCTGAAAAGCTATGAATTGCACAAGAAAAAGGAGTTACAGGGGAGAGGGAGATAAAAAAAAATCCTGCCCCTTTCTTATGAAGACTCAGAGAGGCTGTTAAAAATTTAACTCTGTGGCCCATCACCTCTGGGGGTACCGGAAGCAGCCGGATGAGACTCACCCCCACATTAGCAGCCATTTTCTCTGTCTGGATGCTGCAGCACATTAGAGCCCGCCTGGGAGGGCGCTGACCTCAAGATCAGATTAACAGAGCAAAACGAGTTCGAGCCCAGGTAGGCAACTCCCAGAGGCGGGAAACACCAGGAATTTGTCAGATGGAGCTGGGGTTGCCCCTTCCCTTCTCCATTTTGTCTGAGCCTGGTAGTCCTGCCCAGGAGCTGCCCTGGGGCGACCAGCCATAGCATGCAGAACCTCAGATGCCTCGCATGGCCGTCAAGAAGACCCCAGTCTAGGCCAAATACAGAAGGAATCAAGAGATGGGACCATGACACTCAGAAAGATAATCCCTTTGCAAACCAAGGCTGCTGGCCACAGAAGAGTTCTCCCTGGCTTCCCTTCTCTGGCTGTGGTTCCTTGTACCAGAGCCCTTCCAACAGTCTCTTGCTTTGTTAGCAGGCAAGTCTTCTCTGTCAATCTTCTCTGAGTCCACTCAGATCTTGAAAGGAGCCTTCAATAATACCGTAGTCCAAGTCAGGACTTCTTAAACTTTTTCTGATCACGTTACTCTTTTCCTGGGAATTTCTTTCAAGATTGGGTATATGGTTATAACAGTAGGTATTCAAATCAAACATCTACTGAAAATAATGACCACCAATGTGGGTTTGTGACCCCATATTAAACAACAACCAAAAATAAAAAGGGGTCTGGGGAAAACTAGGAAAACCCTAAATTCAAAGACTTATCTCTGCATCTTACAATAGACCCTACCACTAAGAAGGAAAAATGAATAGTGGAAGTGCTGAATTTTCTAGAAAATATATACCACATTTGGGTATTATCTGTCTACGTATGACCATTGAAATAAAAGCCACTTTGTGTGGAACCACGAGCAAGAGAATTCTTCCCATCGTGTCAAGGCTCTGGCAGATCAGCAATGCTCAGACTTTGTGGCAGATGGTGATGTCAAGTAAAGCCTACAGAAAGTTCCAAATGGTTTATCACAGGGGTGAGTTTTAAGGCTTTAGGGCAAATAGAGGAGATATTCACCTTTGAAAATATCTCTTACCACCACCAGGAGTAATTCCTGAGTGCAAAGCCAGGAATAACCCCTGAGCGTTGCGGGTATGGACCAAAAGCAAAAAAAAAAAAAAAAAAAAAATGGGAGGTGGGCTGAAGGCTCCAGGTTTCTAATCATGACTCATTTTTTTCTGGGAACCAGTCCTCAACCAGGAGCATCCCATGGGAAAATAAAAAACACTTCTATAGCCTAAGAAATAAGAAGGGTTAGTTCAGAAGCCCTATGTCAGGAATTGAGATCAAAGACCAAATATTAGGAGAAAATGCTTCAATGGTCTTATGAGCTAGGAATTAGACACAGACTGGGAGCAGAATCATATGTGTGTATGCATGTATATATGCACCTATATCTTATTGCATGCCTTATTATAAATCATGATATCACTATGCCCAAACTTGATTTTATTTTTAATATTATCCAGTATCACTGTATCACTGTCTTCCGTTCATCATCGATTTGCTTGAGCGGGCACCAGTAACATCTCCATATGACCTGTCTCATGCAAGTAGAGCCCAAGGACACCTGCTTGCTCCAGGAACATAAAGAGCCTCAAATCATTCCATCAGGTCATGGGACTGAGGTCTATAATTGTTACTGGTATCTCCAGTATAATTTTAATAAATTCCTTTTGTGCTTAAATGTTCTATAGTCATTTTCTACTATAGTTGAGAACTTCATTACTGTTTTTGTAAAGGCATATCCTTCACTGTATATGAAATGAATTGCCATCTGACTTCGAACACTGTCTTATTTATTTTTTATTTTATTGAATCACTGTGTGATACAATTATAAGACTGTTTGTGATCAGACTTCAGTGACACAATGTTCCAACACTCATCCCTCCACCAGTGCGCATTTCCCACCATCAATGTGCCACCATCAATGTGCCACACCCTCCTAACCCCCAACCCCCCAGCCTGTCTCTATGACAGGAACTTTCCCTTCTTTCTCCCTCTCTCTCCCATTGGGCATTATGGTTTACAATGCAGATACTGAATAGATATCATGTTTGTTCCTTCACTTACTACCAGCACACATTAGTACTTATAGAGTGATCATTTACCGCTATTTTTTGCTATGGTGTCCCCTTCCCCAAGTGGTTTAAGCAGGTTTCCAATGGTGAACTAATCCTCCGGGTCCTTGTTTCCACTGTGTTGATCTCATACTGCATATTTTTATATCCCACAAATGAGTGCAATCATTTTGTCTGTTCCTCTCCTTCTGACTTTTTCACTAAGCATGATACTCTTCATGTCCATCCATTTATTTTTTTTTTAATTTTTTATTTTTACAATTACAAAGATATACAATTAAAAAAGTTCATATTTGGGTTTTAGTCATACAGTGTTCCAGCACCCATCCCGCCACCGGTGCCCATCTCCCACCACCAACGTCCCGGTTCCCTCCCCCTCCCCCAGCCCTGCTCCATGGCAGGTTCTTTATTTCTTTCCGTTTCTCTCTCTTTCTCTTTTCCTTCCCCTCCAGACTATGGATTACAGAACATACATTAAAGGGCTGTCATGTGTATCTTTTTGCCTCTATTTGATGCTCAGTTCTAGGTTGGCATTAGTACCCTCGACAATTGTTAGCACACTGTTCCATTTGCTGTCTTACCTAGCCTCTGACTCCCACGTTTGGGATAATTTCCACCTTTGACAAGACCTCCTGATATATGTTTCACTTGACCTTGGATATTGGTATCATAATATGTACATATATATTTATGTCACGCAGATAAATGCAGTCATTCTGTGTCTGTCTCTCTCCTTCTGACTAATTTCGCTCAACATAATCTTCTCCATGTCCATCCATTTATAGGCAAATTTTATAACTTCATTTTTCCTAACAGCTGCATAGTATTCCATTGTGTAGATGTACCAAAGCTTCTTTATCCAGTCATCGATTTTCGGGCACTCTGGTTGCTTCCAGATTCTGGCTATTGTGAATAATGCTGCTATGAACATAAAAGTAGGCATGGTGTTTCCGCTGCGTATTTTTGGTTTCCCAGAGTAGATTCCCAGGAGTGGTATGGCTGGGTCAAATGGGAGTTCAATTTCTAGTCTTTGGAGGAATGTCCATATTGTTTTCCAGAAAGGCTGTACCAGCCGGCATTCCCACCAACAATGGATGAGTGTCCCCTTTTCCCCACATCCACGCCAGCACGTGTTGTTCTTGCTCTTTTGAATATGTGCCAGTCTCTGTGGTGTAAAGTGGTATCTCATTGTTGTTTTGATTTGCATCTCTCTGATGATTAGTGATGATGAGCATTTTTTCATATGTTTTTTGGCCATTCGAATTTCTTCCTTGCTGAAGTTTCTGTTCATTTCTTCTCCCCATTTTTTGATGGGGTTGTTTGTTTTCTTCTTGTAAAGTTCTACCAGTGCCTGACCAGCATGGTATTGGAATAAAAACAGACCTGTGGACCTATGGAATAGAATTGAGTATCCTGACACCCAACCTCAAACATGTCCATCCATTTATAAGCAAATTTCATAACTTCATTTTTCCTAAAAGCTGTATAGTATTCCATTGTATAGATGTACCATAGTCCCTTTATCCAGTCATCTTTTCTTGGGCACTCAGGTTGTTTCCATATTCTTTTTTTTTTTTTTGGTGGAGGTCACACCTGGCTGCCCAAGGGTTATTCCTGGCTCTGCCCTCAGGAATTACTCCCGGAGGCACTCGGGGGACAATATGGGATGCCAGGGATCAAAAACCGGGTTGGCCACGTGCAAGATAAATGCCCTACCCACTGTACTATCACTCCAGCCCCAAGTGCTACAATAAACATAGAAGTCCAGATGGCATTCCTGCTGTGTGTTTTTGGACCAATACTGTCCTTTTGTAAGTTGGGTCAGCATGAGTCCATCTCCATCCCTGCCAAGTTTAGTCCCATCTAGGTATGCTAATGAAACTCAAACTCTTTGTCATAACAATCTATGAGGTTCTGTCTTGGTACTTACCACCATGCCACTTCTCTCCTCCATCTCCCTCTCCCTTTCTCAATTTGAAAATAATCCAACCATCATCCATTGTTGATATCACCAGTGAGGTCAGATCTTAAACGTACTAGGCAGTCACAAAGAAGGCTGAGTAGAGCACCCACAAAAAAAATCTCCAAAACCACTTCACGGGACTAGCTCCACTTTATTAGGTGGAACAGGGATATTTAAACTGGGAAAAGTAGGGTGTAAACTCAGTGTCAGTCAATCAGGTAGAGGATTAAAACAGGGTGTGTGCTTGATTCCAATCAGGTAGAATGTGAAAGGGGAGTAAAGCAGAGTGGGTGCTTCTGTGCATGGTGTGTGCTTAGTGTGTTTAGCTATAATCCATATATAGAATGCACATTCTTTAGTATGTTAGACACATTTACTCATTTATTCCCTTATTGCAAGGCAAACTGGCATTTTACGTTTTCTGGTTAAGAATTTCATTATCAGGTAACCTCCCTGGGGGCGTGGCTAGCCAGGTGTGCAGAGAAAGTGGCAGGCAGCAATCAGGCCCCAGAGCCACTACAATCGCCAGTTAGGGAAAGAAATCGAAACTACAGTAGAGACTTGGACACAAGGGGGAGAGCTGCCATCCAACTCTCCCCTAGCTCAACTGACTATGAGGTGCTTAGGAGGAACAATGGGTTCTGTTCCCAGCCCGCCACCTCAGTAGGGCCTCGGAAGCAGCCAGAGGAAACTCGCTCACCACAATCACAGCCATTTTCAATGTCCAGACTCCACAGCTCATCGGAGCCCCACCCAAGATAGAAGCTGATTTCAAACCCAGCTCAGCAGAGTACCACACAACAAAGCAGCTTATTTCAAGCCCAGGTAGGCAGTACTTGGCATTGAAAGTCACCGGGCTTTCATGTAGATGGAGCTGAGGTCCCCCTACCCCACCTCTGGCCTGTCCAAGAGACCTGGTGGAACCACCCACAAACTGCCTCCTGGCTTGTTGGTCATGATGCAAAGACTTTGACACTGGGGAGAGCTGCCATCCAGCTCTCCCCACTTGCTGCCACGCTGTACACCAAACTAGTGGAATCAATCATGTTCTAGAAACAGAAAGTAAATTCAAGAACAGAATTTGGCCAGATTCTCCCATAATCAACAATAGGGAAGAAAATGGATTTATCAATAACATTGCCATGTGCATGCTTTAATGGTCAATATAATCAATGCCAGCTGAGAGAGCAGCTGAGGGACACTTAGAATCTCGCATGCCAGGATGCCTCCCCCTCAGGTAAACTCCCTAGGGGTGTGGCTGGCTGGCTACATATTAATACAAAAAGCAGAAAATTCAATACCAAGAGGAAGGTAATATCTTCTAAGAGGGAAGAGGAGAACACCATCTGCTGATCATCTCCAGAGTCCTACCTGACAGTGAGGAAGAAACAGTGCCACAGAAGGATCCAGCCCTTCTGTGGGGAAGGGCTGGATCCTTCAGCACCATGGGGAAACAATGCAGATACCAGCTCAAAAGCAGATGAATAAAACAACCCTCAAAAAAAGAATACACACATACATAAACTCTCTGACAAAGAATACAGAGAAGAAATGATGAGGATGTTTAATGAGCCAAATGACAAAGTGAAATGGATGTCCAATAAAATACAAAAGGACATAAATGAGGCAGTGGAAAAGACAGTCAATAAATTACAGGAGGAAACGAGAGCAGAAATGTAAACATTACAAACAGAAATATCATCAATAAAAACTCAGTAGATGAAATGAAAAACTCAATGGGGGCTCTCAAGAGCAGGATTACAACAGCAGAAGACAGAATCAGTGAGAATGAGGATGAGCTGCAGAAAGTACCCAGGGAAATGCAACATAAATAAGGACTGAAAAGTGGTTCAGCAGTGGATCATACAACATTGGGTTGAATCTAAGAGGAACAACGTAGGAATCATTGGAGTCACAAAGGGACAGGAAGGTAACCCCCAAGTAAACAGGTACATTTTAAAAAATTCTTGCAGAGAAATTCCCAGAGTTAAAGAACACAGATATCCAGATCCAAGAAGCCCGAAGGGTAGCAGCAAAAATAGACCCCAATAAAAAGATTCTAACACATATCCTAGTCAGAATAATGGATGCCATAGATAGAGACACAATTTTTAAGCAGCAAGATCAAAGAAGGAAATTTTATACAAAGAAGTATCCATTCATACTGCATTTATTTGCATGACACACACACACACACACACACACACACACACACACACATATATATATATATATATATATATATATATATATACACATATTATGACACCAAAATCCAGTGTCAGGCGAAACATGGATCAGGAGGTCTTACCAAAAGTGGAAATTACCACAAACGTGTGGAAGTCAGAGGTTAGGTAAGACAGAGAAGGGAACATGTGTGAATAAATGCCCAAAGGGCTAATACCAACCTAGAACTGAGCATTAAATACAGGCAAAAAATGCACATGATGGCCTCTAAGTGTAGGTAGTGCAACCCACAATGTGTAAGAGAAGGAAAAGAGAGAGAGGGAGAGAAAAGAGATAAAGAACCTGCCATTTAGGCAGGCTATGGGAGGGGGAGGGAATTGGGGACATTGGTGGTGGGAAATGGGCACTGGTGGAGGCGGGGTGCTGGAACACTATGTGACCGAAACCTCTAAACATGAACAACGTTGTAATTGTATATCTCACGGTGGTATAATAAAATATTTAATAAAAAAAAAGAAGTATCCATTCAACTTTCAGCAGACCTATCAGAAGTGACCCTCCAAGCTCAAAGACAGTGGAGGGATACAGTGAAAAAAACTCAGTGAAATTAAGGCCTTTCCAAGAATTCTTTACCCAGCTAGACTCTCATTCAGATTTGTGGATCTGAATACACAAATTCATGGATAAACAACAGCTCAGAAACTTCATAGACTCAAAACCAACCTTAAAAGAAGGGTTGAAAGAGCTACTCTAAGACAATACAAAACCCAAAAGAACAACAAAGTTATACAGAAAGATGGCACAAAATCCTATGACAAAAATCTCTCTCAATGTCATCAGTCTAAATCCACCAGTTAAGAGATGCAGAGTGGCAAAATAGATCAAAAAATTGAACCCAACATTCTGCTGCCTTCAAGAAATGCATCTGAACAATCAAAACAAAGACAGATTCAAAGTTAACGGCTAGGAAACAATCCTTCACTCAAACAACCCCTCCAAAAAGGCCAGGCCAGTGTGGCCATACTAGTATCTGACAATGTAAACTTTAGGCTGAAAAAGGTCAGAAGGGACAGTGAAGGTCACTTCTTAATAATCAAAGGATACATATATCAGGAAGAAATTACACTCCTAAACATATATGCACCCAAAGAGAGGCCAGCAAAATACCTAAAACAACTGCTAATAGACTTCAAGGAAGACATTGATAGCAACACTATTGTAGTTGGAGATTTCCACACTGCTCTATCAACTCTTGATAGATTGACAAGAGTGAAACTCACCAAGAAAATACTGGCCCTAAAGGAAAAATGATAGAAAAAGGACTAGTAGATTTATACAGGGAATTTCATCCCCCAAAAGCCGAATATACGTTTTTCTTCAGCGCACATGGAACATACTCCAAAATAGATCACATTCTGAGCCACAAACTTAACTCCATAAATCAAGAAGATAGAAATTTTGTCAACTATTTTCAGACCATAATGCACTGAAAATAGAAGTCAATCACACACAAAAATGGAGAGTCATATAAGCACCTGGAAACTAAACAGCTCACTGTTGCGCCACCAGCACATCATAAAAGAAATCAAAGAGGAAATACAAAAATTCCTGGAAACAAATGAGCCCGAAGGCACAAACTACCAGAACTTGTGGGATACAGTGAAAGCAGTATTTAGAGTGTGGGTGTCACTCCCTACTGAGCCTTTGGCTCCTGCAACACTTAGCTTACATGAAGAGCTGCTCCTTGCCTTTAGGGGCTCTCCGAGCAGACACAATGGGAGATTGGGCAGAATTGTATTTTTTTTCATAATTTTATACAGCATAAATATTATTATTATGAATCTTTCTTGCCCCTGTTCTATATTCTTCCTACTCCAATGGGTCCCCTAAAGGACATTTATGTTCCACAAGTGACATACATGTAGATATTCCAAGTACTTGGCCACATAGGATCAACCATAATGTAATCAATTCTCCTAGTTCTAAGTGACATGTCAGTGTGCCTCTGGGAAAACTGATGTGTCTCTGATTCTAAAGGTAATGCCAAAGTGAATTATTCTGATGGATTTATTACCTTACTGGGATCTAGAGTCTGGAATCAGCTGGCTATATATTCGTGGTCTTCACTTGTCTTCCTGTTGTTCATCGATTTGCTCATGCGAGCAACAGTAACACCTCCATACTTCCTGTCGCATGCTAGAGTGCCCAAGGGCATCTGCTAGCACCAGGAACAGAAAGAGCCTCAAACCATTCATTCAGGTCATGGGAATGAGGTCTATAATTGATACTGGTTTTTGGCATATCAAATATGACACTGGTAGCTTGCCATGTGATTAGTATACTCTCAGTAGCAGGCTCTCAATTCGTGCATTTACTGATGAACCACAATGTGGAGAGATCGGCTTTTCTCTTGGGTGGACCTCTGATGGCCACATCCACTCTGATGGATTTATTACCTTACTGGGATCTAGAGTCTGGAATCAGCTGGCTATATATTCATGGTCTTCACTTGTCTTCCTGTTGTTCATCTATTTGCTCAAGTGAGCAACAGTAACACCTCCATACTTCCTGTCGCATGCTAGAGTGCTCAAGGACATCTGCTAGCACCAGGAACAGAAAGAGTCTCAAACCATTCATTCAGGTTAGAACATCCACACTGGTAACTTGCCATGTGATTGGTATACCCTCAGTAGCAGGCTTTCAATTCGTGCATTTACTGATGAACCACAATGTGGAGAGATCGGCTTTTCTCTTGGGTGGACCTCTGATGGCCACATCCACTCTTAGTGTGGATGTTTCTCTTGCTTCTTGTGAAGCTTTATGGAATGGTGGGCCAAGGCTAGAACTCGTCTTCCCTCCCGGGCACCTCTTGATCAGCTGAGTACAGGGAGATCCAGTAGCAGCTTTGCCCCATGTATCTGTATATTTATGGTAAGAAGTATTAATGCCATTCTGAACAAATTACATTCTGAACTGCTTTCTGGAGAGATGTAGCCCATCCCCACTCTGCTAGGGATATCTTATCTCAGGGAATCAGCTCTGGTATTGTGACGCCAAAGGCCCACATGAAGATATGCATTTCAATGCAATCATTTACCTGGATTCCTCTCTAGATAGCTCAGCCCATGATGGGCTAGGCTGGAAGTTTTGGGCGGGCTTCTATCTTTACTATAAACTAGGAGAAAGGAGAAAGGGCCTTTGGCCATTTTGAGTCCTCTTTGTTCTCTTTCTCTATTCTTCTCTACTTCTCTTCCCTGGTGGAACTTAGCATGTGGTAGCGACCATCTTGGCCTAGGATTCTAAACCTACACATGGCCAGGGTCCAGCTAGGATCCTAAAGTCTAGGATTTTCCTGTTACTGGATTATATACCAGAACCTGTGAGAGTAAAGCCTTTTAAAACTGCACTGGACTCCTGAGTCCAGTGTATAACATACATTATACATCCATTCCCTGCCAATCTCAGAGGTAGAAGGGAACACATTTTCTGATATCATTGGGGACCCCAGCGGCTCTGCAACATAAGATGAAAATTCATAGCTCTATTCATTAATAGGATATAGATACCAGTGTTTTAATAAATATGGGGAAATGGTAATGGCAGACTAAAACTCACCACTGAATATACACACAGAGACTTAAGTGACAAACTCTAAATATCTGCAGGGCTAGCCATAATGTGTAAAATAAGAGGGAGAGAGATGCAGAGACAGAGAGAGAGATAGAGAGAGAAAGAGAGGAAACTGGGGTACCTGCTATTAAGACGGGTGGGTGGACGGGAGGGAGGGGTACATTGGTGGTGGAAATGGGGCACTGGTGGAGGGATGGGTGCTGGAATACTGTATTACCAAGAACTAATTATGAACACCTTTGTAAGTGTATGTTTCACTGTGGTATAATAAAAAAAATTTAAAAAAAGAAAATTCATAGCTCTGCAAACATTCATCACAGAAGAACAAAAGGCCATCATAAACAGTCTGACTTCACAGCTTAAGATATTAGAAAGCAACCAACAAAGGGAGTTCAACCCAGGCAGAAAGAAATAATAAAACTTAGAGCAGAAATAAACGAGATAGCATACAAAAAAATCCAAAATATCAACAAAACCAAGAGCTGGTTCTTTCAAAAAAATAAAGATTGACAAACCACCTGCAAGACTCTCAAGGAAAGGGAAAGAAAGAATCCAAATAAATAGAATCAGAAATGAAAAGGGGGACATCAGAACAGAAACCACAGAAATTTAAAAGATCATCTGATAACATTTTGAGAGTCTGTATGCCATGAAACAAGAGAACCTAAAAGAAATGGACAAATTCCTCAATTCCTACAGTCTCCCAAGGCTGCAACAAGAAGATCTGGAATATCTGAACAAACCAATCACCATTGAGGATATTGAATCAGTAATCAAAAGTCTGCCCAAACACAAAAACCCAAGTCCAGAAATTTTCACCAGTGAATTCTAGCAAACCTTTAAAGAGTACCAACTCCCAGTCTTTGTCAGGCTCTTCCAGGAAATTGAAGAAACAGAAAGACTACCTAATAGACTTTACGAGGCACACATCACCCTAATACCTAAAGCAGGCAGAGATGTCACGAAAAATGAAAACTGCAGACCAATCTCCCTGATGAAAACAGATGCTAAGATCTTCAACAAAATAGTAGCAAATAGAATCCAAAGAGTCATCAAAAAGATTATACATCATGACCAAGTAGGATTCATCCCGGGAATGCAAGGATGGTTCAACATCTGCAAGTCAATCAACATAATACATCATATAAATAAGAGAAAACATAAAAACCATATGATCATATCAATAGATGCAGAGAAAGCATTTGACAAGATCCAACACCCATTCATGATAAAAACGGCTCCATAAAATGAGAATTGAAGGAACCTTCCTCGGTATAGTCAAAGCCGTCTACTACAAGCCCACAGCGAGCATCATTCTCAATGGGTGAAAGCCTTCCCCCTAAGATCAGGGACAAATCAAGGCTGCCCACTCTCACCACTTCTATTCAATATAGTGCTGGAAGTACTTGACATAGCAATCAGGAAAGAAAAGGACATTAATGGCATACAGATAGGAAAGGAAGAAGTAAAGCTATCACTATTTGAAGATGACATATTATATCTAGAGAACCCTAAACTCTCTGCCAAAAAACTCCTAGAAACAATAGATACCTGTAGTAGAGTGGCAGGGTACAAAATCAACACCCAAAGTCAACAGATTTCCTATATGCAAATAACAAAAGAGAAGAAAGGGATATTAAAGAAACTATCCCATTCACAATTGCACCACAGAAAATCAAATACCTAGGAATCCGTTTGACAAAGGATATAAAGGAACTCTACAAAGAAAACTACAAAACGTTGCTTCAAGAAATAAAAGAGGACATGAGGAAATGGAGATATATTCCCTGCTCATGGATTGGGAGAATTGACATTATCAAAATTGCAATACTCCCTAGAGCTTTATACAGATTCATTGTGGTCCCTATAAGGATACCCACGATGTTCTTCAAATAAATTGACCAAACACTCTTGAAATTTGTGTGGAATAAGAGGAACCCCACACCATGAGGGCAGTTATTTTCAACATCCAGACTCTAAAGTTTGTCAGAGCTCCACCCAAGAGAAAATCTGATCTCTCCCCATTGTGTTTCATCAGTAAATGCACGAGATGAGAGCCTACTACTGAGAATATACTACCCACATGGCAGCGCCGAGCAAGCTACCCGTGTCGTATTTGATGTGCTAAAAACCAGTAAAAAGTATAAACCTTGTTCCCATGATCTGAACCAATGGTTTGAGGCTCTTCATGTTCCTGGACCAAGCAGATGCCCTTGGGCTACACTATCACACAACAAGACATATGGAGATGTTACTGGTGCCCACTCAAGTGAATCGATAAACAATGGGAAGACAAGTGAAGTGATACTAAACCCCTATGAATAGCTAAAGCAATCCTTGGGAAAAAGAAGATGGGAGGTATCACTTTCCCCAACTTCAAACTCTACTACAAAGCAGTATAATTAAAATGGCATAGTATTAGTATAAAGACAGACCTGTAGACCTATGGAATAGAACTGAATATCCTGAAACACACTCAAATATAACATCACTTAATCTTTGATAAAGGTGCAAAAAATATTAAGTGGTGCAAAGAAAGCCTCTTCAACAAATGGTGCTGGGAAAACTGGGCATCTCTGTGCTAAAAAATGAATTTAGACAGTTTTCTAACACCATGCACAAAATTCAGCTCAAAATGGATCAAAATCTCAACATCAGACATGAATCTATAAGGTTGGTCCTGGAGACCAAAAAACAAATGGTATTATATAAAACTGAAAAAATTCTGCACCTCAAAAGAAATGGTGACCAAGATACAAAGACTACCCACAGACTGGGAAAGAATATTCATCCAAAGTCCATTCTGATAAGGGATTAATATCCAGGATATAACAGGCACTGGTAGAACTTTACAAGAAGAAAACAGCCAACCCCATCAAAAAATGGGGAGAAGAAATGGGGAAAAGAAACTTCCAAAAGAAGAAGTTAGAATGGCCAAAGGCATATGAAAAAGTGCTCTTCATCACTAATCATTAGGGAGATGCAAATCAAAACAGCAATGAGGTATCATCTCACACCACAGAGACTGGCACTCATCCAAAACAGCAAGAACAACTAGTGTGGTGTGGGGAGAAATGGACTCCCATCCACTTTTGGTGGGAGTGCTGACTGGTCCAGCCCTTTTGGAAAACAATATGGACATTCCTCCAGAAACTGAATATTGAACTCCCATTCGACCCAGCAATACCACTCCTGGGAATATACCCTGGAGACCAAAAAAACACATAGCAGAAACACTATCTGCACTTCTATATTTATCACAGCATTATTCACAATAGCCAGAATCTAGAAACAACCTAAGTGCTCAAGAACAGAAGACTGGCTAAGAAAACTATGGTACATCTACACAATGGAATGCAGCTGTCAGAAAAGATTAAGTCATGAAATTTACCTGCAAATGGATGGACATAGAAGCTTTTTGTTGGGTTTTGGTTTGGGGCCAGTATCCAGTGGCACTGGGGTACCATGTGGTGCCAAGGATAGAACTCAGCTGTCCTACATGCAAAGCACATACTCAGTGCATTGAGTTACCTCTTTGCTCCACCACTCAAGAGATATTGTTAAAAGTGTGTTATTAATATTTCAAAACCAAAATAAATAGGTTTCATGGTACCTGAACTATTCACTATCTAAAGAGGGTCAATTAAGTATTCTAACTGCACTCTTACAGTATTCTAACTTACTCTTACAAAACCTTCTCCATGGCAATACTATTCATTGGCATATATCAATCTCTATTAAAGACTCAGTTATATATATATATATATATATATATATATATATATATATATATAAATGTAATGTCATTCTTTGGGAATGAGTTCCATTATTGTTATCGTTTTTGGCATATCGATTACACCACAGGTAGCTTGCCAGGCTCTGCCGTGGCTCTGGGTTCATCCCAGAGTCCCAGTCTTTTTCTCTGTCAGGAAACAATGGAGGGCTTCCCTGAGCTCCAACTGACTGGAGATCTAGGAGGGAGCACAGGTGGCCTGGAGGCCCCAGGCCCAGACCCAGAGCACTCAGATGGCCAATGACACAGCAGCCCGGGCTCTGGTCCCAATGCAGACAGGGCCCCCCAGGACAGCCCTGGTTGCTGAATCCTAGGAGGTGCGGCAGGGCAGGGCCCTCGCCCAGCCACTGGAAAGGCCCTCAGGCTTCCTGATTTCACAAAACCACAGCAGTGCCTCTGGCCAGTCTCCAACCACCCAGGACTAAGTCTCCTGAGAAGTTAAACCACACAAAGTTAGGTATGTGGGAGCCATGTCACAAATTACCTCTGGCTGAATCCTAGAAGTTCATATATATATATATATATATATATATATATATGTGTGTGTGTGTGTGTGTGTGTGTGTGTGTGTGTGTGTGTGTGTCACTTGTCTTCCCATCATTTATCTATTAGCTCGAGCAGGCACCAGTAATGTCATTCTTTGGGAATGAGTTCCATTATTGTTACCGTTTTTGGCATATCAATTACACCACAGGTAGCTTGCCAGGCTCTGCCGTGGCTCTGGGTTCATCACAGAGTCCCAGTCTTTTTCTCTGTCAGGCCATCAACCATCCATCCAGGGACAACAGAGCAAAGCCCTGGGTGTAGACAAGCCTGTCTCCTGTCTGCCACCTGCCTACGCAACTGGGCACCGCAGCCACACCTGCAACACCTCGAGGGCACATGTGTGTATGTGTGTATATATATAGCTATTAATTGTGTATAAAAAGTAGACAGTATGGAAAGGAAAAAGTGAATTAGAATTGGCACAAGGTCAATGGTGGCACCTTGGTGGTGGTAACTATGCAGTAACTGTATATCAAGCCCGTAAATGCTAACACTATTGTAGTCATGTTAGCTAAAATCCTATAAAAATATTAAATTAATAAAAAGAGCGTGAGAGAGGCGGTGATCAGGCAGCAAGAGCTGAAGCTGGCGCAGAAACGGCATCTTTCAGCACTCTGAGCAGCAGATAAGGCAAAAACTTTCTGAGGGAGTGCATGTGAAGGCCCCGTGGGAGTCCTGGCTGGGGAGAACCATTAAAAGAAACCCACCGGTTGCCCTGAACAAGGGCCAGGAGTGGTCACATTGGGATGAGAAAGCACAATCCGAGGTTAGTAGAGGCCCATGACTCTCAGGGCTAGGCATGACAACAGAATTTAGAAAAGACTGAAAAGGGCATTTTGCGTGCAACTCAGTAATGCTGTGGAGCAAGGGATTTGAGTAACTGAGGTGCTCCGCTTCCTGGAGATGCAGCACCAGCAGTGCAAATCACAGCTTCCTTCCCTGACCAGCCCACGCGGGGCAGGAAACAATGGAGGGCTTCCCTGAGCTCCAACTGACTGGAGATCTAGGAGGGAGCACAGGTGGCCTGGAGGCCCCAGGCCCAGACCCAGAGCACTCAGATGGCCAATGACACAGCCCGGGCTCTGGTCCCAATGCAGACAGGGCCCCCAGGACAGCCCTGGTTGCTGAATCCTAGGAGGTGCGGCATGGCAGGGCCCTCACCCAGCCACTGGAAAGGCCCTCAGGCTTCCTGATTTCACAAAACCACAGCAGTGCCTCTAGCCAGTCTCCAACCACCCAGGACTAAGTCTCCTGAGAAGTTAAACCACACAAAGTTAGGTATGTGGGAGCCATGTCACAAATTACCTCTGGCTGAATCCTAGAAGTTCACTTACTAGCCTGCTCCAGAAACCCTTAAATAAACATCAAAGGAGATCTGAAACCACAGTTCAGAAGCTCATTCATCGGCCATGGTCCAGAGACTCATATAAATCTCAAAAGAGATCAATAACAGGCAGAGATGCCCCTGGTCTGCTAGGCTGCCTCAATGGGATAATTTGGAGGGGGACGGATTTGGGTCTGACCCGTGCCAGCAGAACCCCAGCAGCTGAAAACCTCCATCCTCCACAATCACTGCCATGTTCAAGGCTGGACTCTACAGCTTGGGCTAACTCCACCCAAAAATTAAGCTGATGAAAAACTCAGGTATGCGGTCTTGTGACTGAAATATCCAGGCTTTCACGGAGTGGGAATTGGGCTCCCTCCCCCAGCTCCTACTATGGAAGGCAGCAGTCACCCCATGCCCCAAAGCCAACAGAGCTAAAAATTTAACTCCATCTTTATCTCCCCATTAAAGATTCTGGAGTTCCTGAGAAAACAGGCCCCAGCTCAAACGTGGCTGGGGAAGCTGGAATCGGCTCTCCCCAGGCTCAGCTGACCATGGGGCTCCCAGGAGGACAGATGGGTTTTGGGAGTGGGTCCATCACCTCTGGGGGTGGTCCCGGAAGCAGCCGGATGAGACTCGCCCACCACACTAGCTGCCACCTTCACTGTCCGGATGCTGGGATGCTACCTCAAGACCAGATTAACAGAGCAAAACGAGTTCGAGCACAGGTAGGCAGCTCCCAGAAGCGGGAATCACTGGGAATTCGTCAGAGGAGCGAGGGGTCGGCCCTTTCCCCCTCCATTTTATCGAACCTGGTGGCCCCGTCCAGGTTCGATAAAACCTGGGGTGACCAGCCATAGCATGCAGTCTCAAAGGAGGCTAGGGAAGTTGGAACTAGGGCTCCGCATGGCTCAGCTGACCATGGGTTTCCCAGGAGGACAGATGGGTTTTGGGAATGGGCCCATCACCTCTGGGGGGTCCCGGAAGCAGCCGGATGAGACTTGCCCACCACACTAGCTGCCACCTTCCCTGTCCGGATACTGACCATGAGGCCCCTAAGTCACACGGCCACTTGCGGCCACATGGTCCATCAAACTAGTGGAAACAGTTATGTCCTTTAATGTACTGCATTCTATGATGTATGGGAAAGTTAGGCGGGCAGGAGAGATAGAGAGGAGAGAAAAGACATACAGAACCCGCCAAGTAGTTGAGGTGTGGGAGGGGAGGGAGGTGGGGACATTGGTGATGGGAGATGGGTTCGGGTGGAGAAACAGGTGTTGGAACACTGTAGAACCAAAACTCTACATGAGCATCTTGCAATTGTACGTCTAAAAGTGGTGTAATAAAATTTGGGGAGAAAATAAATTAAAAAAATAAAATTAAATTAAAAAACCTACAGATAAAAAAAAAAAGATTCTGGAGTTCCTGAAGCACACCGCTGTTACAATACTGAGACACCATCATTACAAGATACATACTGTAATAAGCAACATAAAGTAAAATAATTAGTGCCTGCTAAGGGAGCAGGTCTGGGGGTGGGTGGGAGACTGGGGATCTTGGTGGCATTAGGGGCACTTTGGTGGTGGGACTGCTGCCGAAATACTGAATATCTGAAACAACTGTATTGTGAGCAACTTTGTAATTCACTGTGTTTAAGTAAAGATTTAAAAAGAGAGAGAACAGGTGCGCAACAATCAGGACATGCGTTCTTGTTAGGGTCTGCAACTACATGGAATGTAATATCATTATTTAAAAATATCAATATTTCAAAAAAATAAAAAATTCAAACATCAATATTTCATCTGATATTAACAAAGTTCTTGCAACTATCACATAACAGAGTATATTATTTCCTTTTAGAGACGATGCAGAAGTTTTTCATTCAGAATTCTTGAAAACTTGGAATAAGCTTTACTCTTTGAACTGCTTGCTCAATTCTAACAACTCTAGTTATTATGTTCTCTGCCAGCAGCCTGGAGGCCAGGACTTCCAAACTCAGCCAGTGGTCTCCCACATTCCTGCCAGCTGCTTTTCCTCTCTTCCTTTCAGCTTGGAAGGCAAACTTTCCAATCATGAAACAGAAGACAAAAGGAGCAAACCACAGAACCTCATTTCTGTACAATGCAGTAGGATCACTCTGGAAGATTTTTCAGCCAATCAAGGGAGTAACTTTCTGCCTTTTAAAAAAGAAAATTATCTTTGAGGGAAAAGCCAGTGTGAATCTTTTTTAGTGTCTTCTGGACATTTTCTTTTCTAAATGTATATGCAATATTAGTAGTTCTCATAACAACAAAAGTTACAACCTGTAATTTAGATAAACTTGCTTCTAGTGCACTAATAATTTAAGTTCTCTGAAATTGACATGAGTGAAAGTGAAAAGCATATATATGATATATCATATATAATATTATATATAGATTATATTATATCATATCTAATATGATATATATCATATATTACATATACACATATATATCAAATTCAAGGATTTTAACCACAATGTTTAAACAGAAAATATTAGTTTAACTAGATCCTTGAAGGCCCCACACTACTGCTACTAATATTACTTTTACTTCTGATCTCATCACTCCATATTCTTACATCTCCCCAAAGTCAAACCATGGAATGTGTAAACGGGTTGTGGTCTCCCCACTTGAGCCTGTATTTTTCCCCAAGTTTGACTCATTCAGCAAGACTAACATTTTTTGAAAGCTGTAATCTATTTTTCATACAACAAAGTCTGTTATTTTTACACACTCTGAAAAAGCTGAGTAAAATAAAATAGGATTTTCTTGCAAATGACCTCAGCTGTTAGAAGTTTGCATTCTGTCTTACAGAACCCACACTGTAACACAGTTCTTGCAATATTGAAGTCTGTCTATCCAACCATCCATCCAACTATTTATCCTGTCATCCACCATCTATCCATTTTTCCATTCTCTCATTAAACAATGTATTGATCACTTTCAATGCTAAGTTCAGAATTGGCACAGAGATTCAAAAATGAATAATGTGAAAACAGAAATAATATGTAATTGAAAGATTTACAGTATACTAATTATAATATTGCATAGGTGTGTGTTTAATTCCACCTCTATTTCTAGTACTACGTTGCTGCCTAGCACAGATATTCAAATCCTTATTTACTAAATTGGATGAAATAATCCACAAAGGTCAGTATGATTAGATCAAGAATGGAGAGTAGTGAATAAGGGCCAAGAGGTTTTAGTGTGTGTGTACATGGAATCTGTACATTTAGAGTGCTGTTTAAGAGTCTGGCTTTTTCTTCAAGTAAACTGTCTTTATTTTTATTAGCTAGAACTTCTCTGATTACAGTAGCATTATTCACATACTCCTGGGTTCCCTCTTTTCTCCAGGAGGTAGTGAGTTTGCTTTTCCATGTCCTATTTAACATCATTCACATTTTGGTTATGAAATGTGAGCACACAAAAACCTGTGCCAGTTTCACATGTGATTCATATGCAAATCTTCATGGTGCATGTTTTCCTCGTTTTATTTATCTTCTGCAGGACAACTATCTTACTGGTAGAGAAAGTGGGGCTAAGGCGCTGCTGGACTTCACTGGTGGTGGAGTATGAGATATTCGTTACTGCAACACATGCAAGCCTGACCTGACTGTTAGTTACACTTCCTCAAATATTACAGCAGTCTAAACTGCTTCCTTAGTCCCTACACTTTACCACATCCTAACATATTATCAAGTCCGGCCCAGGTATGCTTATCCAGAGACTCACAGACATGGGGCAGAGCTGCTACTGGTTCTCCCTGTGCCCAGCTGCTCATGAGGCACCCAGGAGGGATGTCGGGTTCTAGCCCTGGCCCGCCACCCCAGCAGAGCCTCGCAACAAGGAGGGGCGTCATTTTCCACATCCGGACTTCCCTCTCGTCAGAACTCCACCCAGCAGAAGAGCCTATTACAGCCTGGCTCACGCGGCCGCTTATGGTTGCACGGTTTATCTATAAATGCTGGATTTAGAGATGACTACAAGAGTATGCTACCCTCACGGCAGAGCCTGGCAAGCCTCCCTGTCGTATTTGATATGCCAAATACCAGTAACAATTATAGACCTCATTCCCATGACCTGATGGAATGGTTTGAGGCTCTTTATGTTCCTGGAGCAAGCAGATGCCCTTGGGCTCTACTAGCATGAGACAGGGCATATGGAGATGTTACTGGTGCCCGCTTGAGCATATCGATGATGAACGGGAAGACAGTGATACAGTGATACAGTGAACATATTATCTATTAATGTTCTTTCTTTTGTTTTTAATTATTCTCTCCTTTAATTTTTATTGTTATATTTTTTTTTCCTTTTTAGGTCACACCTGGTGATGTCTGACTCTGTACTCCTAATGGTGCTTGGGGGACCATATGGGATGCCAAGGATTGAACCCAGGTTGGCAGTGTGCATGGCAAATACCCTACCCGCTGTGCTATTACTCCGTCCCCTCCTTTCTTTTTTATTTATATTTTGTTCTCTCCTTTTTCATTTGAATGAAAACTCCATTAAACTCCAGCATTCAAAATAGTATCTGGCTCATAGAAGGTGCTATGTGATTCTTTGCTTTCTTGGTAAAGCAAACCTCTGGGACATTAGAGGATTTTACAAAGTAAAGATTCCCTGAAGTTTTGTCTCAAAATAGCATGTGAGTTTGCCAATGGGAGGAAACAACTTATGAAAAGACCCTCCATGTCTGGGGGGCTCTAGCATGAGAGCGCCCAGCTGAGCAAAGGCAGTGTGGCAGGATTAAGGTTTGAGGAATGAAGTGCTGAGCGATGAGACTAAAGAAATAGGTTGGGTGCACTTTATGCAGGATTTCTATGCCTTAATGTGCTTAAACTTAATTTGTGCAGCAATGAAAAGTAACGGCACTTTCAAATCAGAAAGTGACAAGATCAATTTTGATTCTGCCCGAACAAATTTGTTTCAGGGAGTTATCTCTGCTTAACTAATATCCTCAGTTCTCTTTGACCACAGCAGCAATGTCACTCTTCATAAAATCATACATTCATTTTTCTCTATCAAAACCTTCTTTGACTTTGAGCTAAGTATGTGATTTATGTGTTATAGCCTAAACCTTGAGTGCGTAAAGCCTGAGGTTCAGTGCTTGCTCTACTGAGAACCTCCACTTCCATTACAGGCACAACAGCAGTGAAAACTAGCTCCTCTAATTGGTGTTCAAACTAACAAGCAGAAGCTAATTAGGAGGGCCATGTGAGCATACCTGTCTAGTGCCCTATTTTCCCCACTGAAAGTCCAATTCTGGGCTTTCTGGCTTCTTCAGTCTCTTCTTTCCATCCACTTCTGTTCATATACAAACTTCTCTAAAGGTCAACTCATCATTTCCTCTTATATCATTTCCTCTTCTTCCCCAAATAGTTTTAGTTTTATTTATTTCCCCCTTCCATCCCCTCTGTTGGCATTGCAATGAGTCGCATGCTCTTAGTTGTAGTGCTCCCCAGGAATGCTCATCAGGTTGCAGTGCTCACATACTTGTCCTTGGTACTTATAGGGATCATTCTCCTGGCTTCAGTGTTTGCACTCATTTTCATGCTATAGTGCTTGTCACACTACCCCAGGGTCATGGCCTTTAGTGGAAGCACTTATGCACACTCAGTCATGGTGTGCCTGGAGTTAGGGATTACAGACAGCAGAGCTGCCAGGACTGAGCGTGCCATATGCAAGCAACACCAGGGAGCAAACTCCACAAGTCTGTGAGACTTAGTTGCTCCTGTGCCCCCAGTTACTGGGCCTTTGCCTTCCCTGGATGCCAGGGATCAGAAACTGACTGACCCTCCGAATCTTCTAGGTCACTGTTTCCCAAGGTGGATGATGCCACTACCCCACATCCCACCCTGGAGTGTTAGAATGATTCGGGTATGAAGCATTGATGCAGTTGAGTGGGTGGAAGAGCTCTCTGTTCATTCACTTGAAGTCTGTTTCCAGGGGATACAAGCATTTTGGGGGAGGGGTGAATGGGTCACTCCTGGCTGTGCTTAGGTCTTACTCCTGGCTCTGTTCTCAGGCACTGTTCCTGGCTTACTGTACTTTATTTTCTTGCAGTGATTTTTCTTTCCTGAAATCAGGTCAGGAGGTCAAATAAGTGTGGGAACCTCTGTTCTAGGTAATGGACAAAAGCTCCTTAGAACATCTGTGTCACTTGCTCCTTTTCTTAGGACACCTTCCCCTCTGCCCCTGAACTCCTGACAGTGTGGCTGCTTCCAGATCTGACAGACCTCGGGATGGGCTGATGCACAATACTGGGGCCAGCTGGCTTATCATCCAATGCTGGGTGTCCCACCTGAAGGCATTTTGCAAAATGTTTCTTAAAAATGCCTTCCAGTCCTCTGAGCTGTCTCCCAGACCCCCACTTTGAAGTCAGCTCTGTTTCTGCATGCCTCCTGTCCCTGCCCTTGCGGGAATGGGCTGTCAGAGGCAACCATATCCCTTACCCAATAAACGATCCCTTATCACAGACATTCCCCGCCTCCCTGCAAAGAGGAGAACAGCCTTCTGACTCTAGCTTGCTCCCCTGTTACCTAGAAACTATCTACCCCTGATATAGAAAGGAGGAATGTTTGACTTCAGACCAGACCTTCCTTTAAAGTCCAGTAATGACCAACCAGACAGGAATGACCAGATTGCAGTGGGCCTGGCCTCCTGACCTTTCATGAAAACGGTAATGGGATCTGTGGGTAACAGATCTGTAGGTGTCCTGTTTGGGGGCAGTGCTTGCACAACTCAACCTCTCTTGCATGAGTTCAGCCACTGACTGATTTCCTGGTAAGTAAAAGCTATCTGAAAGCCAGGGACCGGGAACTAACTTGGTGCGTGGTTCTGAGGGATTCCCTGACAGTCGGGGGTGGGGTCAACACAGGAGACTGGGGTGGGGGGGGTCACTTAGTGCCTCTGTTTAATTCTGCTCCCAGTTCCCTCCCTCTGCCTATCCATGGCCTTTGTTAATGACACTTGCCTGAAATATCTGAAAATCCCCCATCACTGGATCCTGATAGCTGAGTCCCAGTGTTGCTCGTGAGAAGGGGGGGGGGGGGGAGAGGAGCTGCCTGCAACAGGAATAAAATAATGCGCAAAAGGGAGAGTGAAATGAGACAGGAAGTGCAGAGCATCAGCGGGAAGCGGCCCCTGTGAAGAACTGGACCTCCATACCAGGGCAGTAAGAGGGAGGGAAGAAATAGAGCTTGTATGCATTTCTTCCTTTTTCCCCAACATAAAGCTAATGACTGTATTTGTGACTACTGTATAAGTCATAGAGACTTCCTGTGGAAAATTTGAAAAATGAAAAAGACACTCAAGGAAAAAAATAGCCAAAATTATTATATGTGGCATTTTAAAATGTCAACTTTTCCCTTGTCCTTAAATACTTAGGAAAACTTCCTCTCTTATTTTGAATTTTTTTTTCTAGAAACTCTAAGGCTTTAATCTATCTCCACTCACTCCTCACTCCAACTCACTCCACACACAAACTACCACCAAGTTAAATCAAATCTGCTAGAGATATGTACTTTTCAAAAAACTGGGGAAGGGTGTTTCAAAAAAGGTAAAGACTCTATCCCAAAACAGTGCAGTGAGAGGAAACTTCCCCTTTCCAGGGAAAAACTACCTGGGGCCCTTGCTCCAGTTCCTAGGGCTGTAGGGGTGGAAACTTGGGCATGTTGTTTTCTCTCATCCTTGGCTCATAAACAATTATTCCAATAATATTTCTAGTCATTTTATATAAACACAATAAGAATGACAGACATTATCTACACCTGGGATTAAATTTAAGGAGTGACCTATTTTGGAATATTTAAAACACTTTATATTTTGATTAGAAATAGCTTGCAATTAGCATCTTTGCCTAGATTTTTTCATAGTGGTGATTGTCTATGTAAAAAATAATAAAAACTTTTAGAGAGATGAAAGTGATAGTCCTCTAGCATGTTGGGTGAAGAAAGCTACCCAAGAGAAGAAGGAATATTAGGCTACAGCGAAATCAAGGTCTCTTTTTTGTGTACTTTGTTCCCATGTGCTCCTCCTACTGCAGTTTCAGACTAGAACTGACCTGTGACATAGAGAACCACGTGAAAATCAGGTGATAATTCTTTTTTTTTCTTTTTGGGTCACACCCAGTGATGCTCAGGGGGTTACTCCTGGCTTTTTGCTCAGGAATTACTCCTGGCGGTGCTCAGGGGACCGTATGTGATGCCGGGATCGAACTGGGGTCAGCCATGTGCAAGACAAATGCCCTCCCCACTGTACTATCACTCCAGTCCTTTCAGGTGATCATTCTTGTATCCTTTTGACTTAATTTTATTTGAAAACTTGGTCAGTGCATTCATTGCCCAGAAAATTTTTCAGCTTATTGATAAGTTCAACTTGTAACACAAACTCCTTCTATCATAGCACAGGGAAGTGAAATGTTAAAATTAACATTCCCCACGTTTCCTTGCTGCCAGGCTGCAGAATGTGGCTAGAGTATAGCAGCTAGAGTACATATGGGAAATTGAGGTTTGGAATTGAACCAAGTTGAAGAGAGGGAGAAAAAGAGGCAATGAGTATTCATTTTGCATTAAGACAAGGCTCACTTTCCACCTGTCCACCTCCGGGTCCTGCCCTAGAGGGAGCCAATATTGGTGGATGGGTGTGGAGCCTCTCATGAATCCCACAGTTCTGCAGCATTAAATACATTCCTGAGGTTATGACCATCCAGCACTCTCTGGAATGCTTCATCCACCTCACCCATGAGACTAGACTCCCCAGTCTCTAGCAACCACATTCTACTTCCTGTCTCTGTGACTTTGGCTATTCTAAGGACCTCAAGGAAGTGAAATTATAGAATGTGTGTCCTTTGGTGTCTGACTTCCATAGCATGTCTTCAAAATTCACGCTTTAGCATGAATCAAAATTCCCCTCCTTCTTCTAAAAAATTATTTTTAATTTTATTTATTTGTTTATTTATTTATTTGTTTATTTATTTATCATCCCAATGATACTCAGGGATGACTCCTAGCTTTGTTCTTGGGCATCACTCTTGGCTAGCTCAGGGGACTACATGGGATACCAGGAATTGAACCTAGGTCAGTTGTGAACAAGTCAAGTTTCTTATCCACTATATCATCATTCCAGCCCAAGGATTTCCTTCTTTTTGAAGACTAGAAATACACCACTATTTGTCCAGAGCATATTTTGCTTAACCATCCATCAGTGGCTACCACAGTCGCTTCCATGTGTTAGCTGTTGTGAATAATGTGGCTGTGGACAGGTCTACACATGCGTCTTTAGGATGTGCTTGTAGAGTATCTCTGAGATGAGACCGTAGCACAGTCTCTGGTACACAGCAAAAGATGAAGAGCAGCTCTTAGCACTACTGCGGCCACACCTGCTTAAGCACATCTACTGAGAGGGTCAGTCTAGGATCTATTGAAATCACTTTATTGTTATTGCTGAAGTATGTGTCTGTTTTAGAGAGATGCCAACACACTTGTGCTGCATTTCTAAACTGGGTTTTTGAAGTAAACCTGTCAAGATTTTGGCTCCTAGTATGTGAAGCGAAGTGCTGATTTAATTAAATAATTATACTATATGTGTGCATGAGTCAGCCTCATTTTTTCCCCTGAATGAACCACTTCCCTGTGCACTTGAGGACACCAGACACTTTTCAATGGTTTTGCATATAAGAGGCTAAAATTAAGCTAATATCTTTTGAATGGCAATTTTCAAATGAAGTGAGTTGTGTTCATTAGCATGTTCTATTTAAGGAAAAGGAATATATGGTTTCACTTTTAAAAAGCTTTTTAGAATAATTCAGCCTTCTGTAGAGTGGAGAGAAATTGTGCTGGAGAATCCTAGTGTCCCGGGTTGACTCCCACCCCTGTTCCTTTTTAAGAGTAAAGGACTCTTACAACGCTGAGCCACATTGGTCTTATACTTAGATTTACTTCATAAGGTTAAGAAGACACAATTAGAAAGTGTATCTGAGTTCTGGGCACAGAATATATCTTTAAGTAGCATCTATTTCTGTCTCCCTGTCTAAGGTCATTCCTGTAGCCTTCTGACTGCCACCTATTTGTTGAGTAGCACCTACATGCCAGCACACACTTTTATAGGCTGCGTGGGCTAAGAAGAGACTCAGTCCCACTTTCAGAGTGTTTTAAAGTAGTGAGAAAGACAAATCAAGACTGAATGAATTCAAGAAAATGATAAAAACAATCATAACATTATCCAAGGCCCGTCTCCTGCAGAAGAAATGAGACTGACCTTCACAGAAGAGTCACTTAACCTGGCACTAGAAGATAAACAAGATCACCAATCAGGTATCAGGTGGTGAAATAGTATCAGGTGGTGAAAGCAGAGACAGAAAGAGCATGATGTGTTCAAAACCAATGAGCATGTCCCTTCTTTAGAGTGCCTGAGAGTTCTCATCTCTATCCTTTAACTGACCCAGGGCACCAGGATTAGGAGGAAATCCAACAATTACTAATGACAATGTCAGGTTGGCATTTGAGGTTCCATAACAGATCCCAGGCTTACATGATTACCTGGAAAATAATTAGCTTGTGCAGATTTTGTCTCTCTCTCTCTCTCTCTCTCTCTGCATTTTCACAGGGAGAACTAAGTCAATAATAGTGGTGATGTCTTACTATAAATATGTCCCACCTGTCACTGTTGACATATAAGATTTTTCTCTCTGGAATCAGATCATTGATCCTTATTTGTAAAAGCTGTGTTCAGATGCTGGGGACTTGACTCTGCTAATAACAAGTGATTAATAATTCTTTTATAGGGCCAGAGCGATAGTCCAACAGGAAGGGCATTTGCCTTAAATGCGCTGAACCCAGGTTCAATCCCTGGCATCCCATATGGTTCCCCATGCAGTGCCAGGAGTAATACCTACACTTGACTTAGCCAAAGGCCAAGAAGCGATCAGGATTAATTCCTGAGCACAGAGCCAGGAGCAACCCCTGAGCATCACTGGGTGTGACCCAAAAAAAGCAAAAATAAATAAATAAATAGATAAATAAATGAATAAATAAATAAATAAAAATAATTCCTTTATAAATACAGAAATTAGCCAGTGGGCCAAAGGGTATGTTCTTCCATATTCAGTTAATAAAGATGCCACAGCACGAGTCAGTTTATCATTAAACGTGGTCATTCCCAGATATAGTTCTTCCATCCCCATATTCTTTCATAAACCACAGGCATCTGTCAGCTGCTACAGATAAGAGTATTTATATCCAAGCAGAGGGATAAAAACACAGTCAAAAATAAATAAGCAGAAACCAGAAAGAAGAAACTGGAAGGGGAAAAAACGCACAATCAACTTTTTGTCATATATTTTGAAAGAAATTCCAGTTCAGTTGTATCTGAGAGATGACTCATACTAGCTCAGAAGCACCAGGAGGAATGAAGCAGGAGAGATGAATAAAAACAAGATTCCACTTTACATAATTCTCATTTTTATGCAAAGAGCTATTCAAACAACTCATGAAATTAACCAGCAATTTTAACTGCCTCACAATTTAGACTGTCAGGCAGAGTGCATGAGATTTTTCTAGATAATGATTATGGCAGCTGGTCAATAAAAAAAGACTTTCATAGGCCATATATTCTATCATCTAGTACACCAGGGCAGTGCCAAAGCCTTTCAAAGAGATGGGCAAGAATTACATATGTGCTTCTTTGGCTACAGAGACATACTCAAATGACCACAGCATGGAGTTATCAGTGCTTTGTTAACTTGGCCACAATGATCAAACCTAAAAAGTGGTTTTGTTTTGTTTTTTGGCAGGGGAGGTTCTTGGGATTCACCACCGTGCAATGCTCAGGACTTACTTGGGACTGTGCTCTAGGATTGCTCCAGGGCACCATGTGCAATGGCAGGGATCAGGGTCATATGCAGAACAAGCATCTTACCCACTGTGCTTTCTCTGACCTCACCTAAAAGTGTTTAAAACTACTGGGATCTGGTATCATCTGATTTATTCCATCTGGGATATGATTGGAGGATATGAGTGTTTTCAACTCCCCGGGTAATAGTCTAGTGTACAACAAAATTAATTAAGAACACCTAAAAGAGATATATAACCATGGCAACTTGAACAGAAGGATGCCAAGAAGCAAAATAACCAGCTATATGGTATTACATGGCTCAAGGACCCCATCACTGGCCATTTGTTTCAATCGTGCCCCTAGAATGCACCCAGCTATGAAGATTGTGATTGTCTTTTCCATTCAGGGCTGCAAGTCTTTTTTTTTTTTTTGCTTTTTTTTGAGTCACACCCGGTGATGCTCAGGAGTTACTCCTGGCTCTGCACTCAGGAATTACTCCTGGCGGTGCTCAGGGGACCATATGGGATGCCAGGGATCAAACCCGGGCCTGCACAAGCCGGCCGCATGCAAGGCAAATGCCCTACCTGCTGGGCTATCGCTCTGGCCCCTAGAGCGGCGAGTCTTGATCGTCACCTTGTGCCCTTTTTTTTTTATCATAGTTATGTTCTTAACCATCTCAGTCTCCCTTTTTCCTACTGTCAAATTCCTGATATTTCCTACACCAGAGCATCGTTTTCAGACTAATATCAAAAAATAATTTCCGCCCAGCATATGGGTAAGATACTGCAGAAGCAGGCTACCCCAGTCCCTCCTGAATAAGGAGACATTAGCCCTAGTCTTTAAAGGACAAACTTGGTTTGGCATCAGCAAGTGTGAGTAGGAAGGTAATCACTGGTTAATTGAGATCAATGAATTTGCCAGAAGGATGATAAAATTTAATTTATAAGCATTGAAACCTAAGTGATTATAGAAATAATTAATCAAGTCAGGACACTTTTGAGAATGGATGACAATAATTATAAGATGGGGGCACTGGATATGAGCTGATGTCACCCCAGATAAACTGGCACCCAGAGTTTGGCTGAAATATTTATGGAAAGAGAAGAAAGGGTCTAGATGAAATTTCAGAATATGGTGAGATGGGGGTAGAAGTGACATTTTGTTAAGTAGCAATAAGTGAATAACCCTGAAAATTTGAAACTAGATCTCGATAAATTCTAGCACAAAAGTAAAATTTGAGAGGTCAGAAAGATTGTACAGTGGGGTAGACACTGACTTTGCATACTGCTGACGCTGCTTCAATCCGTGGCATGGTAAATGTTCCTCTGAGCACCATCAGGAGTGATCACTGAGCACAGATTCCAGAGAACACTTAGGCACCGCCAGGTGTGGCTCAAAAAACTAGAAAAAAGAAAACAAAACAAACTAAAATTAGATAAAATAAATTTTGAGTGAATAAAAGAAAATTTATCTTCACCTTTTAAATTCTTCATAAGAAGATAGATATAATTTTGAGAAGGTAATGAATTTCTTATAAAGTTAAAATCATTAAGAAAATGAATGACATATTAGAATATTAAAATTAAAGATCTTTCTTATCTAGAATCCATTTTGATCTGACTTTTGTGCATGGCGTTAGAAGGAGGTCTAAGTTCATTTTTTTACACATAGCTGCCCCGTTTTCCCAGCACCATTTGTTGAAGAGGCTTTCTTTGCTCCACTTAATATTTTTGGCTCCTTTATCGAAGATTAAGTGGTTGTATATTTGTGAGTGCGTTTCAGGATACTCAGTTCTATTCCATAGGTCTACGGGTCTGTCTCTATACCAATACAACACTGTCTTAATTACAACTGCTCTGTAGTAGAGCTTGAGGTTGGGGAAAGTGATACCTCCCATCTTCTTTTTCCCAAGGATTGCTTTAGCTATTCGTGGGGTTTTATTATTCCATACAAATTTCAGGAGTGTTTGTTCAATTTCTTTGAAGAACATCATGGGTATCTTTATAGGGACCGCATTGAATCTGTATAAAGCTCTAGGGAGTATTACCATTTTGATAATGTTAATCCTTCCAATCCAGGAGCAGGGAATATGTCTCCATTTCCTCAGGTCTTCTTTTATTTCCTGAAGTAACGTTTTGTAGTTTTCTTTGTAGAGATCCTTTGCATTCTTTGTCAAACTGATTCCTAGGTATTTGATTTTCTGCGGTGCAATTGTGAATGGGATAGTTTCTTTAATGTCCCTTTCTTCTCTTTCGCTGTTTGCATATAGGAAGGCCATTGACTTTTGGGTATTGATTTTGTACCCTGCTACTCTACTATAAGAATGTATTATTTCTAGGAGCCTCTTGGTAGAGAGTTTTGGGTTTTCCAGGTATAATATCATGTCATCTGCAAATAGTGATAACTTGGCTTCTTCCCTTCCTATCTGGATGCCCTTAATGTCTTTTTTCTTCCCTGATTGCTATGGCAAGTACTTCCAGTACTATATTGAATAGAAGTGGTGAGAGCGGGCAGCCTTGTCTTGTCCCTGATCTTAAGGGAAGGCTTTCAGTTTTTCCCCACTGAGAATGATGCTCGCTGTGGGCTTGTAGTAGATGGCCTGGATTATCTCGAGGAAGGTTCCTTCAATCCCCATTTTACGAAGAGCTTTCATCAAGAATGGGTGTTGAATCTTGTCAAATGCCTTCTCTGCATCTATTGATATGATCATATGGTTTTTATTTTTCTTTTTGTTGATATGATGTATTATGTTGATTGACTTGCGGATGTTGAACCATCCTTGCATTCCCGGGATGAATCCCACTTGGTCATGGTGTAACATCAGACAGGAATCTATAAGGTACATCGAAGAAAACATAGGAGAAACGCTCTACGACATCGAAATGAAAAGTATCTTTAAAGACGACACACCACTGTCCAAGCAAATGGAAGCAATGATAAACAAATGGGATTATATAAAATTGAAAAGCTTCTGCACCTCAGAAGAAACGGTGACCAAGATACAAAGACAATCCACAGAATGGGAAAGGATATTCACCCAATACCCATCTGACAAGGGGTTAATATCCAGGATATATCAGGCACTGGTAGCACTCCACAAGAAGAAAACAGCCAACCCCATCAAAAAATGGGAAGAAGAAATGAACAGAAGCTTCCAAAAAAGAAGAAATTCGAATGGCCAAAAGGCATATGAAAAAGTGCTCTTCATCTTTAATCATCAGGGAGATGCAAATCAAAATAACAATGAGATACCATCTCACCCCACAGAGACTGGCACACATCCAAAACAGCAAGAACAACCGGTGCTGGCGTGGATGTGGGGAAAAAGGGACTCTCATCCACTGCTGGTGGGAGTGCCGACTGGTCCAGCCCTTTTGGAAAACAATATGGGCATTCCTCCAAAAGCTAGATATTAAGCTCCCATTTGATCCAGCAATAGCACTCCTGGGAATATACCCAAGAGACCGAAAAACACATAGCAGAAACACTATCTGTACTTCTTTATTCATCTCTGCCCTATTCACTATAGCTAGAATCTGGAAACAACCTAAATGCCCGAGAACAGAGGACTGGCTAAAGAAACTGTGGTTCATCTACACTATGGAATACTATGCGGCTGTCAGAAAAGATGAAATTATGAAATTTACCTGCAAATGGATGGACATGGAGTCTATCATGCTGAGTGAAATTAGTCAGAAGGAAAAGGACAGATATAGAATGACTGCATTCATTAATAGGATATAAATAGATAGCAGTGTTTTACTAAATATGGGAAATGGTAATGGCAGATTAAAACTCACCACTGAATATACACAAAGAGACTTAAGTGATAAACTCTAAATATCTGCAGGGCTAGCCACAATGTGTAAAATAAGAGGGAGAGAGATGCAGAGACAGAGAGATAGAGAAAGAGAGGAAACTGGGGTACCTGCTATCAAGGCGGCCTGCGGGGGTGGGATGGGGAGGGGTACATTGGTGGTGGAAATGGGGCACTGGTGGAGGGATGGGTGCTGCAATACTGTATTACCAAGAACCAATTATGAACGCCTTTGTAATTGTATGTTTCACGGTGGTATAATAAAAAAATTTTTTTAAAAAAGATCTTTCTTAAATATCATAAACATGAATCATGATTAATGTTGCTTTGAATTTACAGTTGTTTAATACCCAGAATGCATATGTAACTTTAATAAATCTTGCTAACCCTGAGATTGGAGAGATGACTCAGAGGAAGAGCACATGCTCACCCTAATTTTTAATCACTAGTCCTACAAAGAAATGTAAGAAATGGTAAACAACATATTATTCATATTACTAAAACATGCAAAGATTATTAAGGAACAAATTTTAAAAGATGAGATGGCATTTGAATTACCAGTATAAATATATGAATATTTCTTGATCTAACTAGGCACCAAGGAAGCTAAAATTACAATGCAATATTACTTCACACATCAATTTGGCCAAGATTAAGATGCCTGATAATAAAAGCGTTGGCAAGGGTAAAAAATGTCAATGTCAAGAAATATTAAGAAAAGTGGGGCTTGGGGTGATTTCTCTAATTAAAGGAGATTAAAGGACTCTAAAAGTACATGAACAATTAAATAGACTATTCAGTCCCTGATTAGATTCTGATTGAGAAAGGAAATAACACATTATTATTAGGGCAATGGATCACTTTGAATTTAGGGGCATAATAGACAGTACAATTGTACTAGCATCCACTTTCTTCTGTGATGATTGCATTGAGGTCTATAGGATGATGGGTTCAGAGTGATAGTATAGTGGGTGTGGCAATTGCCTTGCAAGTGGCCCACTCGTTTGATCCCAGGCATCTCATGTGCTCCCCCAAATACTTCCACAAGTATTTCCTGAGTACAGAGCCAGGAGTTATTCCTGAGCATCTCCAGTGTGACCCAAAAAGCCCCACCCAAAAAATATTTCTATATGATAACGTCTTTTTCCTTGGGACTTATATTTTAGTATCTGTATATATGCTGATAATGGAAAATAAATAGTCAATGCAACTTTAAATATTTAGAACTATTAAATAGAGATTAAATTTTATACATATGTTCTTTGTACCATTTTGGCAATTTAACTACAGTTAAATTGTGACATTTAAAATAGTTAAATTTAAAAAATTTCATAGTAAAGTGTGAAATTTTTCCTATAAGTAGAAGGCAGGGACAAAATTAAAAACTGTCATTGTTATTGGTCACATAAATAGATACAACCACGGCCAGTGTAGTGGGCCATGATCCATGGATGCAGGTGCATGGAAGAGCTGCTGCCAGCTCTCCCGGTGCTAATCTGACGATGAGACATCCGGGGCGGAGCAGGTTCTGGCCTTTGCCTACCACCCCGGTAGAGCCTCAGAAGCCAGGAAAACCATGTACATCACAATCGCAACCATTTTCAAGGTCTGGACTCCACAGCTCATCAGAGCCCCACTTAAGAGAGAAGCCAATTTCAAGCCCAGGTATGCCAGCTCGGAGCTAAACACAACAGGCTTCTGTGGAGCAGGAGCTGGGGTGCCTCCCCAGCTTTGGTCCCCTCCAGAAGACCAGATGGACCCACCCAGAACTACTGCCAGCACAGCCTGCCATGATCCAGGGATGCAGGTGCATGGAAAAGCTGCTGCTGAGTAATATCTCAAAGCCTGGTATACTGCTGTGCCAGGTATCCATCACATTCCATAGAATTAAGTGTGGAGCATACAGTCACAATGTGTGGGCACAATGTGTGGCCTGTGGGAACATATTAATAATTTCCTATACAGTGGGTTCAAATGGCACCATGGAGATTTAATAATCTCCATTGACTTTTGTCTAAGAATATATTCATCGACTGTATCTAGAGAGTTAGCTCCAACAAGCAGTACAGAATAGATTATTCAGTGTATGAGTAGGACAAGTTCAAACAGAGGTTGAGAAAAATTTGAAATAAGTGTTGTCCGTGAGGTGTAGTCGTGGTGGGTCCTGGGGTCAACTAGTACAAACCCACTACATTCTAGAAACTCAGAAAGTGAATGCAAGAACAGAAATTGGCCAGACCTGTACATAACAACCCAGAAAAAAGTCATGACTTTATCAATTCCATTCCCTTATATGGGCTGTATTGGTTAATATAATTAGAGCCGTATAAGGGAGCAGGTATGGGGATGGGGGGGATGGGAAGTTAGGATCTCTGGTGGTGGAGGGGGCACACTGGTGATGGGATTGGTGTTGAACGATGTACTTTGTAAATCACAGTGTTTAAATAAAGTTAAAAATAGATACAACCATATTAGAGAAAAATGTCAATTATAGTAAAGTTAAAAGATAGTGATCCCTCACCCCACCACTCAGATCAGACATTATTTCAAATTGAATACATAGACATGTAAAAGACAGTTCACAGCAGTACTGTTTTTACAGGAAAAAGAAAAACTATGAAGAAATAGAGAAAGAGAGCAGGTAGTCTTTTTTTTTGTCTTCTAATACTATAATATTATATGAAAGTTCCCAGCTGGAGCAATAGCACAGCAGGTAGGGCATTTGCCTTGCACGCGGCAGACCCGGGTTCCATCCATGCCATTCCATATGCCACCCCCCAGCACCGCTGAGTGCAGAACCAGGAGTAACACCTGACCATTGCCAGATGTGACCCAAAACGTAAAAGAACAAAGTTCCATAAACTCTTGTGAAGTAAAGGACTGAGTGAACAACGTTATGATGAGCAGTAAAGATATTCAGTTTTTTTAGGACTTAGTCATCCTAAAACAAATGTTAGAAAAATGCCAATCAGCAAAAGTCAATTGCTAATTCTTAGCCTCTAAAGCAAATATTTCATACCAAACTATTGTAGATAAAAATTTTGTGGTTTCTCTTATTAAATCTTGATTCTTAATTTTATCTTATTAAATCATTTTATAGGGCAATTTGGAATTGAACACCCAATAAGTTATAATAAGCAGCAAAGGATTTCTGCAGCAATATAAGCACAATAAAGCTGTATATTCTAGCAGTAATTTAAAAGAAAGCAGCTAGCCTTACAATTCAGTAGTAGAGGGAATAAAGTCATCCTTCCTATATTTTAGGATGCAGGTTTTAACATCTCACAAATATATAAAAAGCAATACACAGAAGGATCTGTGCAATAGAATATCATTTGCATGCTGTCCCAAGAACTCAAAACAATATCGACTTGTTTATAGCTTCATACACTGGCGGCCAGTGTTAATCAAAATTTGACAAGTACTGGGAGTGAAAAATATTCAAATTTAAAGGAATAAAGATAGAAAGAGGAATGTAAGCGTGGCCCCTCCCACTCCCACCCCAATCTTCATCAACTATATCTGTAGTTTACTTCTTTAAAAGTATTTTTGGAACAAGGGAGCAAAATGGTATTAGGTGACAAAACTAGGTGGTGGAGAACTAATGTTTGATCTATTACTCTCTTGACTTAACTAAGCAGTCAATAGTCTCAGAATATTTTAGAAATCTTTGGTAAGACAAGGCTGCAATGGAGCCGGAGAGATTGTATAGCTGGGAAGGAGACTGCTTTGCATGCAGCCAACCCAGGTTCAGTCCCTGGCCATCCCATATGCATAGTCCCTGAAGCAATGCCAGGAGTGATCCCTGAATACAGAGCCAGAAGTAGCCTCTGAGCATTGACAGGTGTGGCACATAAACAAATAAAAGTAGTTTCAGTACATATCCTCCTCTCAGAGCTGACTGGAGGAAAAGTCAAAAGAGAAAGATGCAGAAAAGGCTCATTTCAGAAGGTGTTTCTTGCTTGCTGGCAAGAAGGCCTTCATGGTTTTGTGTGCATGGATAACACTAAATTCAGCAATGAGTTAACACTAAAAGGCTACATCTCTGTGGATTTAAAATGCAGACATTTATATCTGAACAGGTATATGGGACAATTGGTAGCGCAGAGCTGGAGGAAGAGAAGTAGCCTGTAATGTTATTTGTAAAAATCAAAGTAAACCTGCCCAGCACTGAGTTCCTTGTAGGAAGAACCTCCATCTCTTACTTTTTTATAGGGGCCACCCCAGCAGTGCCAGGGGCATGATGAGGTGCTGCTCAGCCTGGCCAATGGTACAAACCTGACAACCTGTTTCTGAGCCCAGGGGGCAAATTGGTGGCAGGGATTGAACTCAGGGTTAATCACATGCTCGATAGATACTCAACCACTGCCATCCTTAGCTATTACTGAGAACCAATGAAGCTTGGAGACAGGGACCAAAGGGTACAGTTTTCCCCATCCTTATTCATTCCTTCTAACAACTGGGACATCCAGTCAAGCACCCCATGTTCTTAAAAAAGGTCCTGACTCATCCATTGTTGGTGGGAATGCTGGCTGGTACAGCCTTTCTGGAAAACAATATGGACATTCCTCCAAAGACTAGAAATTGAACTCCCATTTGACCCAGCCATACTACTCCTGGGAATCTACTCTGGGAAACCAAAACTACGCAGCGGAAACACCATCCCTACTTTTATGTTCATAGCAGCATTATTCACAATAGCCAGAATCTGGAAGCAACCAGAGTACCCGAAAATCGATGACTGGATAAAGAAGCTTTTGGTACATCTACACAATGGAATACTATGCAGCTGTCAGGAAAAAATGAAGTTATAAAATTTGCCTATAAATGGATGGACATGGAGAAGATTATGTTGAGTGAAATTAGCCAGAAGGAGAGAGACAGATACAGAATGACTGCATTTATTTGCATAACATAAATATATATGTACATATTATGATACCAATATCCAAGGTCAAGTGAAACATATATCAGGAGGTCTTGTCAAAGGTGGAAATTATCACAAACGTGTGGGAGTCAGAGACTAGGTAAGACAGAAAATGGAACAGTGTGCTAACAATTGTCGAGGGTACTAATGCCAACCTAGAACTTAGCATTAAATAGAGGCAAAAAGATGCACATGACAACCCTTTAATGTATGTTCTGTAATCCATAGTCTTGAGGGGAAGGAAAAGAGAAAGAGAGAAAGGGAAAGAAATAAAGAACCTGCCATGGAGGTGGGCTGGGGAGGGGAGAGGGAACCGGAGACGTTGGTGGTGGGAGTTGGGCACTGGTGGCAGGATGGGTGCTGGAACACTGTATGACCAAAACCCAAATATGAACTTTTTAATTGTATATCTTTGTAATTGTAAAAATTAAAAATTAAAAAGGTCCTGTGGAGTGATTACAAATCTGCCCAAACACAAAAGAAGAGGTCCAAATGGATTCACTAGTGAATTCTTCCAAACTTTCAAGGAGAACATACTGCCAGTAGTTTTCAAGCTCTTCCAGGAAACAGAAGTAGCAGAAACACTCCTAAATAGCTTCTACAAGGCACATATCACCTGATACTCAAAGCAGGCAGAGATAACACACACAAAAAAGAAAACTACAGACCAATCTCCTTGATTAACACTGATGCTAAGATCTTCAACAGAATACTAGCAAACAGAATCCAAAGACTCACCAAAAAGATTATATACATCATGACCAAGTAGGTTTCATCCCTGGAATACAAGGATGGTTCAACATTCGCAAGTCAATCAACATAATACATCATATCAATAAGAGAAAAATAAAAACCATATGATCTTATCAATAGACACAGAGAAAGCATTTGACAAGATCCAACACCCATTCATGATAAAAAAAAAAACCTCCATAAAATGGGAATTGAAGGAACCTTCCTCGGTGTAGTCAAAGCCATCTACCAAAAGGCCACAGTGAGTATCATTCTCAATGGGGGAAAATTGAAAGCCTTCCCCTAAGATCCAGGCACAAGCCAAGGTTGCCCACTCTCACCACTTCTATTCGACATAGTAATGGAAGTACTTGCCATAGTAATCAGAGAAGTAAAGGACATTAAAGGGCATCCAGATAGGCGAGGAATAAGTCAAGCTATCACTATTTGAAGATGACATACTAATATACCTAGAGAACCCTAAACTCTACCAAAAAAGCTCCTAGAAACAATAGATTCCTATAGTATAGTGACAGGGTACAAAATGAATTCCCAAATAATGAAAGAGAAGAAAGGGATATTAAGAAAATGAATCCCATTCACAATTGTGCCACAGAAAGTCAAATACCTAGGAATCAGTGTAACTATAGCCCAGCGGGTAGGCGTTTGCCTTGCACGTGCGGCTGGCCTGTGCCGGCCTGGGTTCGGTCCCCGGCATCCCATATGGTCCCCCGAGCACCACCAGGAGTAATTCCTGAGCAAAGAGCCAGGAGTAACTCCTGAGCATCCCGCTGGTGTGACCCAAAAAAAAAAAAAAAAAAAAAAAGAATGTAAAGGACCTGTACGAAGAAAACTACGAAATGCTGCTTTGAGAAATTAAAGAGAACATGAGGAAATGGAATTCCTAAATAGATTTAGGAAATTCCTAAATCAATCCTGGGGAAAAAGAAGATGGGAGGTGTCACCTTTCCCAACTTCAAACTGTACTACAAAGCAATAGTAGTTAAAACAGCATGGTATTTGGAATAAAAACAGACCTGTAAACTTATGGAATAGAGTTGAGTATCCTGACACCCATCCTCAAATATATGATCATTTAATCTTTGATAAAGGAGCAAAAAGTACAAAATGGAGCAAGGAAATCCTCTTCAACAAGTGGTGCTGGGAAAACTTGGCAGCTACATGTAAAAAAAATGGATTTGGACATCTGTATAACACCATTCACAAAAGTCAGATCAAAATGGATTAAATATCTCAATATTAGACCTGAATCCATAAAGTACATCAAAGAAAATATAGGAAAAACCCTCTACATCATTGAAGCTAAAAGCATCTTCAAAGAGGACACACCACTAACAAATCAATTGGAAGCAAAGATAAACATATGGGACTACGTGAAACTAAAAAACTTCTTCACCTCAAAAGAAACAGTGACCAAGATACAAAAACAGTCTACAGAATGGGAAGGAATATTCACCCAATACCCATCTGATAAGGGGTTAATATTCAGGAATATATCTGGCACTGGTAGAACTTTACAAGAAGAAAACAGCCAACCCTATCAAAAAATGGGGGAAAGAAATGAACAGAAACTTCGACAAGGAAGAAATTCGAATGGCCAAAAGGCATATGAAAAAAATGTTCCTCATCACTAATCATCAGAGATATGCAAATCAAAACAACAATGAGACATCATCTCACACCACAGAGACTGGCACATATCCAAAAGAACGAAGACAACAAGTGCGGGCATGGATGCAGGGAAAAAGGGACTCTCATCCACTTTTGGTGGGAATGTCAACTGGTACAGCCTTTTTGGAAAACAATATGACATTCCTCCAAAGACTAAAAATTAGGCTCCCATTTGACCCAGCAATATCACTCCTGGGAATATAGCCTGGAAAGCCAAAAAACTCACAGCAGAAACACCATCTGCACTTTTATGTTCATAGCAGCACTATTCACAATAGCCAGAATCTGGAAGCAACCAGAGTGCCTGAGGACTGATGACTGGATAAAAGAAACTGTGGTACATCTACACAATGGAATACTATGCAGCTGTTAGGAAAAATGAAATTATGAAATTTGCCTATAAATAAATGGACATGGAGAGGATCATGTTGAGTGAAATTAGCCAGAGGAAAAAAGACAGATATAGAATGACCACATTGATTTGCATGATATAAATATAAATATATATAGTATGATACCAATACCCAAGGTTGGACGAAACATGAACTAAGAGGTCTTGTCAATAGGTGGAATCTACCACAAATGTGTGGGAGTCAGAGGTTAGCTAAGAGAGAGAAGAGACAGTGTGCTAATAATAGTTGAAAATGATACCAGCCTAGAACTGAGCATTGAATATAGGCAAGGGGATACACATGATAACCTCTAAATGTATGTATTTCAATCCACAATGTGTAAGAGAAGGAAGAGAGAAAGAGAGAGGAAGAGAAAGAGAGAAAAGAGACAAAGAACCTGCCACAGCGGCAGACTAGGGGAGGGAATCAGGGACATTGGTGGTGGGAAATGGGCACAGGTGGAGGCATGGGTGCTGGAACACTGTATGACTGAAACCCAAACATGAACATCTGTGTAACTGTATATCTCATGATATTATAATAAAAGTATTTTAATTAATTAATTAAGTAATTAAAAGTAAGCATACTTCCTGGGTTAAAAAAGTAAAAAGGTCCTGTGTGTAATAATCTCTCTCTTATTGGCCTCAATAAAATCCAGTGCATTCCAGACCCTGCCCTGGCTTAGAATGAAACTGAGCCTGGAACCCAGAGCAGGGCTTGCATCATGTCAGCTTCTGCACTGAACTATGAACCAGCTTTGGGACCTGAGATAATAGCACAATGGGTAGGATGCTTGCATTGCATGTGGATAACCGGAGTTCTGTTCAGCATCTTATGATCTCCTGCACCACCCAGGAGTGATCCCTGAGAGCAGAGCCAGGAATCTGATGAGGATTGCTGGGTGTGGCCCACAAACAAAACAAACAAACAAAAAACATGGAACAGCTTGTATGATTTACGAGCTCTGTTCTCTAACCTGAGAACAAACAAGGTAGTTAAGAATTTAATCATTTCCTAAACATTTAGAACAGTGACGTCTCTTTTGTGCCAAGAACTAGGATGGAATGAGGAACGAAAGATGAACTAGATCAAGCCTAGCCTTGAGAGAGCTCATGAGTTTATAGGAGCACAAGCACTTAAAAAAGCACAGTCAGGTGTCCATTCTAGTGTGAGTTGGTAGATTCCTCTGGGGCTGGGAGTGAGACAATGAAACATGGGTGGCCAAGATGGCTCTTCGAAGGAAGCCTTGTAAGAGTTGGGTTAATTGAGTCTTGGTATGTATACCAGGACAGCAGGACATGTGCAAAGCCTGGGCCTGAGGCAGCCTGGGGATCTTAGGGTACTGCCCTTGAGAGAAAGAAGGGAGAGACCCAGAAGATGACTTGCTGGGTTTTGGCAATTGTCAATTAAGCATAAGGTTGTGAGTTCAAACCCCAGTACTGTCACATACACGGAGAAAAGTCTTGCTGTTTGTGACCCCAGTTAAAAGGGTTCAGAAGCTGTTTCAGTGGCTTAGAAAGTACTTGGAGCAGGTTTTAGATATACTGACCTTAATCCTCCTTGAAAAAATATTGAAAAGCAGAAGAAACGGGAGAAGAGAGGGATTCCAAGTGCTTAAGGCAAGCGGTGATGTATTTCCCAATTACAAATTGAAGCCTGTTTAGGCTCTAATTTTTTTTTTTGCTTTTAGTTCACACCTGGCAATGCTCAGGGGTTACTCCTGCCTCTACACTCAGGATTTACTCCCTGTTGGCACTCGGGTTACCATATGGAAATCAAACCCAGGTCAGCTGCGT
>JAJIBD010009478.1:0-43275 GCA_021461705.1 Cryptotis parvus | reverse complement strand
TAGGACCGAAGATCGGCTGAAGAACTCCATCCACATCAGGGACCCATTGGTCTAGAATTGGAGCGAACAGGGTGAGAGACTATCTGAGTTCATCATGTCCACCAAGACCATTCATGGAAACTCACAGTTCCAGAAGGCTGAAGCGAACGTTGGACATGGGAATCTCCTGGCGGACAGTTCCACAATGAAATTGACCACATCATCTTCAATCGGCGGTTTTTGTCTGACCGATGTAGCTGTTGTCCCCCAAATTCCAAACAGGATCGGACCACCGTCTCCTTTCGTGCAAAATTCTACTTCCCGCATGGGGAGAAAAAGGCTGCAAAGTTTAAGAAGAGAACTCCCAGAGCGACCACCAACTGGGAACTCTTTGGCACCATTGCAGCAACATGGGGAGATACCATCATTGGTGACATCGATGAAGAGTACAACCGACTGGTTCCAGCACCTCCATGATTGTGCGAAGAATGCCGAGAGAGAGAAAGACACAAAAGGGCTGCTTGTCTTCAGAAACTCTTGAGGCTCATTCGCCAGCGTGGCAAGGCGAGAGCCTCAGGAGACCAAATGCTAACGTCCAAGCTTGCTAAGCGGTTGCAGAGAAGCGATAAAGAAGACCTCAAAGACAGAAGAGCAGAAATACTGGAAGATGCAGCAGAAGCCGGGAAAGGATTCACTGCCTGCCTGTCCTACGCCAACTATAAGACCAAGATGACTGCCCTCCGACGCCCTGATGGATCTATCACATCTTCCAGAAAGGCAATGGAGAAGATTATCCAGGACTTCTACTCAAATCTCTTTGATAGCCACATCCACCTGCCCACATACCAAATTCCACAGGATGGATATGTCATTCCCAACGTTCTCCCTTCTGAAATCCGACATGCCATCTCGTCGGTAAAGAAGGGAACAGCACCAGGCCCAGACAAAGTCAGACCCGAACACCTGAAGAATCTGCCGTCGGTACTCATCAATACACTAGCTCGGCTCTTCACTGCTACCTGTCGGAAATGCAAGGTGCCCTCCCAATGGAAAACCAGCAGGACAGTTCTACTGTTCAAGAAAGGGAGACATTCACGACATCGGCAACTATCGCCCCATCTGCCTGTTGTCCGTCATCTACAAGCTGTTTACACGAGTCATCCTGAACGGGATTAGCAGAACACTAGATGAAGGACAACCATGCGAGCAAGCAGGCTTCCGGAAAGGATTCAGCACAATCGACCATATCCACACAGTAACCAAGCTCATTGAGGTTTGTTGGGAGTACAAGATGCCGCTCTGTCTCATGTTCATTGATTTACAGAAAGCCTTTGATTCTGTGGAGACTGAAGCAGTCATCGAAGCCCTAGCCAAACAGGGTGTTCAAACCCAATACATCAAGATCCTTCGTGAGCTGTATTGCGGATTCACCACCAGGATCTCCACCATTCTACAAAGAAGTGATCATTGATGTGAAAAAGAGGGGTTCGACAGGGGTGATACCATTTCACCAAAAACTCTTCCAGCGCCACCCTCGAGAACATCATGCGACAATTAGAATGGGAAGGAATGGGAGTGAAGATAGATGGTCAGCAACTTCACACCACCTCCGCTTCGCTGATGACATCGTTCTAATAACACCAAGCATTAGCCAAAGCGGCACAAATGCTGGCTGACTTTGACCCGAGAATGTGGAAAGATAGGTCTACAGCTGAATCTAAAAGAAAACTATGTTCATGAAGAATGAACTAGTTCCAGAGGCCCCATTCACTCTCAATGGAACAAGCATCTCTGAATGCAGCAGTTATGTGTACCTAGGTTGAGAAGTCAACATGATGAATGACCTAAAACCTGAGCTGCGCAGGAGGAAGAGAGAGAGCATGGAATGCCTTCAAAGGCATCGAAGAAATAGCTAAAAAGGACAAAGAACCTCCGGCTCCGGGCACATCTCTTTGACTCCACCGTTCTCCCTGCATTAACATACGCCTCAGAGACCTGGGCCCTACGAAAGCAGGATGAGAATGCTATTCGGGTCTCCCAGAGAGGAATCGAAAGAGCTATGCTTGGAATATCACGCCTCACTCAAGTGAGGGAAGGAATCCGGAGTTCTGACCTCCGTCGCTATTCCAGAATCAGGGATGCTGTCTCGTTTGCCAAGGCATCGAAAATCAGATGGGCTGGACATGTAATGCGATTTGGAGACAACCGCTGGACTAGAGCCATTACCGACTGGATCCCACGGGATGTCAAAAGATCACGTGGCCGCCCACCTACAAAATGGTCAGACTTCCTTGTCAAGACCCTGAAGGAAGCGGTTTGAGGCTCTTCATATTCCTGAATCAACCAGATGCCATTGGGCTACATTGGCACGTGATAGGGTCCAATGGAAATGTTACTGGTGCCCGCTCGAGCAAATCGATGAATAACGGGATTCAAGTGATCAAGTGATCAAGTGACACCACAATTTAAAAATTTTTAACTCATGAGTTGGAAATAATGCCATACCCAATCCAGCTCAGAGAGGGGTGTTGTTTATTTGTCAAAGGTGTTAGTTGTTAATGCTACCTAGGAAATTTTTACATAGGGTATGATCTTTCCAACTGCCTTTGGCCCCATATGCCCATCAGTGTCATGCACCATGGCTGTCCCCAAATATGTTGGATTTGTAGAGTCAACTGAGATTAGATTTTAAAGGACAGTCATCTGGCTATTTTTTACTTCTTTTGTGCTCAGTACATAACCCATAACTAACAGTAGCCCAAAAGAAATCCTTGGATAAAATATTAAATTGAGGTGCCAGAGAAATAATGCAGCTGGTAAGGTGCTTCCCTTCTAAGCAGCTTCCCTGAGTTCAATTCCGAGAGCACCTCATCTGGTCCTGTGAGCCCCACCAGGAATTATCCCTAAGCACAAGCCAGAAGTAAGCCCTGGAAGCATAGTCGTAAGTGCAGCCAAAACCAGTAACAATTGAATTAGGTCAGAAAACTGGTGGGGGGGAGGGTGAAATGCGAGGATCGTGATTGTGATCGTCAGAGAAATAACACAGGAGGACAAGCAATTGTCTTGCATGCAGCCAACCCTGGTTTTATTCCCTGACACTGCATAAGGCCCTGACAGCCATCACTCCTAAGGGTTCACTCCTAGGCACAGAACCAGGAATAATCCCTGAGCACCACAAGGTTTGGCCCAACTTCCTCCTGCCCTTCACCCAAAAAAATTAAATTGAATTGTTAAAAGGCCAATGGAACACTACAAACTGAATTGCCATATTCTGCATTCAAAAATTACTTCCTATGTGAAGTTCTGACTTCTTTCAGCCCGTAAAACTGGGCATAAAATTACCAACTTCTGGGGCGAAGTGATAGCCCAGCGGGTAGGGTGTTTGCCTTGCATGCGGCCGGCCTGTGCCGGCCGGGTTCGATCCCGGCATCCCATATGGTCCCCGAGCACCGCCAGGAGTGGTTCCTGAGTGCAGATCCAGGAGAAACTCCTGAGCATTGCCGGGGTGTGACCAAAAAAAAAAAAAAAAAAAAAATTACCAACTTCACAGGGTATTATGTTAAGAAAAAATAAAGCAACTAGAACACTTGTTCTACACTGCTACAGAGTAACACTTGTTTAAACAAGTTGCTATTATTGTCATTCTAGTCTCCACTCTGAATTCACTCTTGGGGGATGGTGTATTGTGACCACACACTATAATGCAGGGGCTAGTCCTGCCTCTGTATTCAGGAGTGACCCCTGGTGGTGTTCAGGGAGACCACACGTGGTGCCAGGAATTGAATAAGAACATAGCTGCTGAACAATGTGCACAAGTGCCTTACCTGTACTTTTATCAACAACATACAGAATTCACTCTTGACACGCACCATCTACATAGACTAGAGATGTACAGCAAAATTTTATTTTTTCTTCCCAACATTAGGAATTGTCACTGTGTACCTTGTGCAGGATAGCTTGCCCAACCCATTGGATCATGGAATTTGGAAAAGAGAACAGACAGGGCCTAGTTGTTCCCAAAGATTTAGCCAAACTGTTGCTCCTCCAAGGACCAGAAACACCTGAATATCTCTAACAGATGCTTCCTGTATAAACACCCTCTAAGCACCCCAGAGAGGGACTTTTCTGAGCCAGGTTTCTTTGTGTACAAAGCTGAGAATCAGCTTCATTAGTGTGACAATGGAGAATTCCTCTAAAATCAGCAATTCAGGGCAAACACAATTTATCTTCTATGTTGTTTAGTTATTAAAGCTACAGATTGGAGGACATTAAGCCACATCCTCCTTATGGACAAACTATAAAGATTAATTAGGTGATATCAACCAAGTGGAGTTCTTCCCGAGAATTACACATAAATATACTCACTCTTATTATTAAGAGTCTTCAAAAAAATTTTCTCCCTGTAATTTAATCACAAATTGATCATTAATAAGTAAAGAAATTGAAAGACTTAGACCTTGCATTCAATGAAACATTTTCCAGTCACACATTTTCTTTAAAATAGATTATGGAATTTATACTGAGGATACCGCATGGAGGACACCCCCCCCTTAAGGATCCATTTCCTTTATAGTATGGAGGCAGTTTTCAATAACATTTTGATTTAGTCTTTTATTAAAGATCTACCTTGAGCAGGCAATTGATTTTTGTTAGTCCCTGGAGAGACACTTAAAGGAGGCTTGATCACATTTATCTTAAGAGGCTTCTATTCCTTTATGAAATACATTTGATTTTATACACAGGAAAGAAGAAAAAACTTCATCTACTAAGTGGTATTTTCATAGTAAACTTCACTGTACATTTTTAAATACCAACTACCCAATTCTGAATTATAGATTCTTCGAATCGTGCTTATTTTCCTAGTTCAAGTATCACTTTGTATCACTTGTCTTCACGTTGTTCAGCGATTTGCTCAAGCGGGTACCAGTAACATCTCCATATGTCCTGTCAAGAGCTAGTGTAGCCTAAGGGCCTCTGCTCACTCCAGGAACATGAAGAGCCTCAAAGCGTTCTTTCAGGTTATGGGAATGAGATCTATAATTGTTACTGGATTTTGGCATATCAAATTAAATACTATACGGGTAGCTTGCCAGGCTCTGCTAGTTCAAGTATTTCTTTTTTATTCTCTCTCCAGATCTGAAGCCAGAAATTATAAATTTTTGATCATTTTTAATGTGCTTACAACTTAAAGCAATTACTCATGTTATTATGGAACATTTTAAGATATTTTAGAAATCATATGTTCAGAATTTTTCATTGCTCAATTGGGATTGCATCAATTGCATCTATGTTCAATGCCTGTTGGCCAAACCCAAGACCCACAAAAGGCCAGAAAAACCAAGTCTTTTCAGTTGTAAATGATAATTTTATGAGTTTGGCTTTGTAATTAAACCTATATCCAATCTTATATTACATGATAAGAATAGTTTCCTCCTTGTAATACTGGCTTCCTAACATGCATTACTGCATGTCCATGCATACACACACACACACACACACACACACACACACACACACACACACACACACACCCCACAGGTGAATCTTTACAATTAACATGCACAAACTACACAAAAATCATGACTCCCTCCTTAAAATATAATACTTTGCTTTTCACTCCAACATTTGATATTAAAAAAATAATGGAAAAAAGTCTAGATGAACTTAAATTTTAACTAACATGAAGGGCAACAAGCAATAGAATTTAAAAAGCAAAACAGGAAACCCTAAAGACTTGAAAAGCAGGAACTGTTATCAGTGGTACACTGATTCCAATTCGCAAGAACTGAAAAACACATCATGAATGAGCAGGTTGGTGTATTTAAGCGCTCTTCAAAGCAGCTGCTGAAGCCCCCTCCTCCCCCACAATCCTTACGGAGTCACTGCCCATCTGGCAGCAGCTACTCTTTCCACTCTCAAAAACGATGCCCAGGCACTAATTGGATGGATGCAACTGACTTGATCTCAGGAATAATTTTGCACTAAACCAAACATACATGAATGAAAGCATTGCAGTTCCTTGAAACTATACGTATTTCTTAATTTAAACAAAGACAAGAGTGTGTTTGCTCTGACACGAATTGTGCCTTACAAAGGCAATGACAACTGGTTAAGAGTCATGCTTATTAGCTGTTAGAAAAAATGAAGTTATGAAATTTGCCTATAAATGGATGGACATGGAGAGGATCATGTTGAGTGAAATTAGCCAGAAGAAAAAAAGACAAATATAGAATGACTGCATTTATTTGCATTTTATATATATAGTATGACACCAATATCCAAGGTCAGGCAAACATGGATGAGGAGGTCTTGTCAAAGGTGCAATCTACCACAAACATGTGGGAGTCAGAGGTTAGGTAAGATGGAGAAGGGAACAGTGTGCTAATAATTGTTGAACGTGATAATACCAGCCTAGAACTGAGCATTGAATACAGGCTAAAAAGATACATATGATAACCTCTAAGTGTATGTAACGCAATCCACAGTATGCAAGACAAGGAAGAGAGAGAGAGAGAGAGAGAGAGAGAGAGAGAGAGAGAGAGAGAGAGAGAACCTGCCATAGAGGCAGGCTAGGGAGGGAGTAGGGGATGGGGACATTGGTGGTGGGAAATGGGCAATGGTGGAGGGACTGGTGCTGGAACACTGTAAGACCGAAACCCAAACATGAACATCTTTGTAATTGTAAATCTCACGGTGGTATAATAAACTATGAAAAAAAAGAGCCATGCTTATTAGGTGAAGGATTATGCATGATAATCTTTCAATATCTGTACTGCAAGGTATATTGCCCAAGGGAGAAAAGAGAGAGAGAGAGAGAGAGAGAGAGAGAGAGAGAGAGAGAAGTGCCTGTTATAGAGACAGGTAGGGTGGGGAGGGCAGGAGGCTAACAGACACTGAGGTGGGACATGCACATTGGTAAGAAATGGATGTTGGAACATTGGCCGACTGAAACCCAGTCTTGAACAACTTTGTAACTGTGTATCTCATGGTAATTCCATTATAAAAGAAATTAATTAACAAAACAATGAATTAGTACAGTGCAGTGCATACAGACACAGAAAAAAACTCAAAAAGATCGTTACAATATTTACCCAAACTATATGCAATTCACACTTATGTTTCTGATTCTATTTTATTTAACTCTATTTCATTTTTTTGGGGGTCACACCCGACAATGCTCAGGGGTTTCTCCTGGCTCTGAACTCAGGGAGCCACTCCTGGCGGTGCTCTGGGGACCATATGGGATGCTGGGGATCGAACCCAGGGCGGAACAGGCGGGCAGCGTGCAAGGCAAACACCCTACCTGCTGGGCTATCGCTCCGGCCCCAACTCTATTTCATTTTTAATGTCATGTGCAGCCCAGAAGAGTCCATCAATATATTGTGACCCACAGCTTGAAAAGTTGCACTCCTCTGTAATATCATTTAAAAAATATGTGATGAGGGGCCGGAGCGATAGCCCAGCAGGTAGGGCATTTGCCTTGCACGCGCCGGCCTGTGCTGGCCTGGGTTCGATCCCCGGCATCCCATATGGTCCCCCGAGCACCGCCAGGAGTGATTCCTGAGTGCAGAGCCAGGAGTAACCCCTGAGCATCGCCGGATGTGACCCAAAAAGCAAAAAAAAAAAAAGAAAGGATGAAAGAAAAATAAAGAGCCATGCTTATCGTCCTTGCTCTTTGTTGATTCAGCTACTCAATAAGCTTCAGTGGATTTCCCCTGATGACACATTATACATCTCACAGTCAGTTTTCTGCTATTATCTAATCTCCATTTCTCTATCTGAAATTTTAATACATCCTTGTTTATCTTAAGCAGTAACGCAATTGGACCATGCTGACATACAATAAAGAGGGGAAAGTATTTTTCATCTAAACTTACTGTGTCTATTTCTAATTTATAGAGGGAAATTTCATTTCTAATGGGAAATTCAGGGATAAAGATATCATAATTCATATAATTCCCCACTCCTTCCAATTCAATTCAGAAGCTAGAGGGGAAGAAATAAGTTTGAAGGTACTTCTGGTTTAAGATAGTGAATTAAACACAGACATTTAGTTTTGCCCCCTCTCAAACTCCATTAAATCTCAAGTGAAATATTTTTAATGCATGAATTCACAAAAGAAAATGGGAAAGTAACAATAAACCAAAAGGTTGTGGGCTATAAAGTGAATGGATGGGTGGTAATGGACTAATTCAAGCAGAATTCTAAATCTGTTGCAGGGAAAGACCAAAAAAAAAAAGTATTTTGCTTTTTTTTTTTTTTTTTTTTTGAGCCTGCTGGGACTTTGCAAAAACTGACGGCACAGATATATCTGGAAGGGGTAGAAAAGATGAAACTAAAGAAAGAAAAGTTGTTTAAAAAAGTCTGAGAAGCAGTTGACTCCCCCAAATTTTATCCCATTGTTTTCCTCCATATTGACAGAAACTTGGAGCTTCATTCTTGGAAAAGCAATCAGAAAGGGACAGAAGACTCAGCCACCAGTAGGGCACTAAAGAAAATCTGAGAATTACAGAACATTTACCCTGTCAGACCTCAGCTCCTTTTCATAGTCACTCAGCTTCCAGGCACCAATAGCCACCAGGAACCGGAATAGACTTCCTAAGGATTATGACCAAAAAGGAAAAATTGAAAGCTATTGATAGAAGAAATTATTCCAGGAAAATAGTCCATCTAATCATATTACAGAGAATGCCTGAGTCAACAGGCCTCTGGGGAAACAGAAATGGAGGCAGGGTGGATTTCCTAGGCAGTAGATAACATTATTTGACTCTTTAAACGGTCCACAGGTATAACCTTGAAAGGTATTTTAAAACACAATTTTTAAAGATAAAAAAATGAAAGGATAGGGCAGAATCCAGCACATTGGAGGTTTTTTTTTTTATTTATTTTAGAGAATCACCATGAGGTACAGAGTTACAAAGCTGCTCATGATTGAGTTTCAGTCATACAACAGTCCAACCTGTCCCTTTACCAGTGCACCTTTCCCACCACTAATGTCCCTCATTTCTCTCCCACCACTGGCCTTCCCGCCACCTGCTTGCCTCTATGGCAGGCACTTGCCTTCTCTCTCTGTGTCTGTGTCTCTGTCTCTCTCTGTCTCTGTCTCTCTCTGTCTCTGTCTTTCTGTCTCTGTCTCTCTGTCTCTGACTCTCTCTCTCTCTCTCTCTCTCTCTCTCCTCATTATGGCTTGCAACATAGGTCACTTGTCACTTGTCTTCCTGTTGTTTGTCGATTTGCTCGAGCGGGCACCAGTAACGTCTCCATTCACTGGGAATGAGGTCCATTATTGTTACTGTTTTTGGCATATTGAATTCACCATGGGTAGCTTGCCAGGCTCTGCTGTGGTAACACAGGTACTGAGAGATTATCATGGTTGTTCTTTTACCTGCTTAGAAAAATACGTAGTTCTTATCCAGAATGATTATTTCCAACTATCATTGTCATAGTCCCTTCTTTATCCTAACTGCCTTCCAGCACTTGAGGTAGACGTCCAACCACGGAACAATCCTCCTGGCCCTTGTTCTTACTGTTCTTGGGTATTAGTCTCATACTATAGCACATAGTTTAAAGGAGCAATTAATCTTTGAATATAAACAGGTTGGTGGTGAGAAAAAGTTGCATTACTATTATACAAGAAACTTTTTTCCTCTTAAGAAAGAAATAAGAATTCATAGAAGAGAAAAAGAAACTTCCTCTATAAATCCTGTATAAACAACAATAAGTTGTTGTTTTTAATTTTTGGAAGAGGGTGCTTACCCAGCAGAGCTTCGCACTGGGAATCTAACAAGATGGCTGTATGCACCACAAGTGACTTACTGTACTATGTGATCCCAGAGGGGCACTACAATGTTTAGACATAACACTTAGTGTTTAAAATTCAGCATTGCCATGAGGTAAAGTTTTGCACCTTTACTAAATTTTAAAGTCTGCTTCACTCAAAATTTCATACTTGAGAGTGGTCTTTTTTGTGTGGAAAGAGATAGCAGGAGTTATGGAAAAGCTCAATGTTCCATATTTTAATCAGGGTAGCATGGACCAAGCGAACAGGCAGATGTGTTTAGAGAAGATTTATGCAATCCCACTCAGCTACCCAATTCCCAGAATGACTGGGAGGGACACAGTCTTCCTATTATACATGCAATGATTTTTAATCAGTTTCTCTTAGACACAGGGAGCCGTAGCTACTGGCTAGATGTAATGTTTTCACTTGCATGTGCCCAAGCTGCCTTGTTTCATTCTATCATTCAGAAATTCCCAAACTTATGTGGCCTACCCATTCCTCGTCAGAAAAAAAAAATACAGCGTGCTCCCCCTCTTCACGCAAACAAGCAGAAGTGGCCACCAATTACACCGCTTGGACTATTACTGTCCCCTTGGACCATGGCAGCAACCCCAAGACGAGCAGTAGCAGCCCCATTGGGAATCTGCTCTAGCTGAAAGATCAATACCAACACTCTTTTATTTTGTTTTCAATCTGGAAATATGATTCCACCAATAATAATCTTTACTAATGACTTCTCAAAGAAATGATGAAGTTCTATTTTACATCAGAGTAGATTTCCTGAAAGCCCTTTTTGTACAGCATGGACAGTTCTTACACAGCCGCTGCTGCCAACTCCTCCTTCTATATCCTTTATCGGGACTCTGCCCATCCTGGCACCCCTCCATATCCACCCGTCAACTTCCGGCTCTTCCTTTTTCCAATCTGACATTCTCCTAACTCCTCCTGGTTCAACTTCCACCTAGCAGCTATTACTTTGCCAAGGGCATGAAGAGACTGATTACAGTTACAAGTCATTTTCCCTGTATTTTTTAAAGGAAAAATTTTCTCTATAAACTTAGTGGCTATCACTTGTATAACTTGTCTTCCCATTGTTCATCAATTTTCTCAAGTGGGCGCCAGTAACGTCTCTATTTGTCCCCTTAGCTGCTAGTGTAGCCCAAGGGCATCTGCTCACTCAACGAACACCAAGAGCCTCAAACCTTTCATTCAGGTCATGGAAGAGAGGTCTATTGTTGTTACTGTTTTTGGCATATCAAATATGACAGGGGCAGCTTGCCAGGCTCTGCCCTGCCGGTGGGATTCTCTTGATAGTCTACCAATTCTTGCACTTACTGATGAACCGAGTGGCTGCAACAGAGAGCTGGTAGCAGCTCTCAAGTAGTCACAGTTTAGTGGCTATAGAAGTGTAAATTGGCCTGGTTGGATTAAGGCACTCATTTTCACACCTGTGTCTCTCAGAAATTGTCTCATGTCAGGCCAGCATCCCTGCTGCAGAGGATTGGTGGAGGGTATCAGAGCTTCTTTGAGTCCTTCTGGGCTGATTGTGAAGGTCCACCTTGGATCCAGCATTCCTTATGAGATTATCACAGACTTCCATGTAACTGCATTATAAGTTATATTCTTCCTCTGGCACCAGGCTACCTACTCCATGACAGCTGCTTTTCTGAGCACATTCTTCAACCCCCTATACATAAATTTCTGTCTCAGAGAAACTAACAAGACTGTCAGTTACAGCACTGAGGTAACTTGTGTTTGTAGTTTTCTCTGGGGATTCGGGGGACAAAGTGCACCCAGACTTTCTCAGGACATTCCTGGCTCTGCACACGGATCACTCCTGCAGGGCTCAGAGCGCCATATTTGGCGTCTAGGATTGAAGCCAAGTCAAGTGCATTCAGAGCAAACACCCTATCCACTGTACTATCTCTCTGGCCAAAGTCTGAGGAAACTTAACTCACATATACATACATACGACACTTCATATATACAAGTATTTGGGTGCACAGCATACTAATTAATATGAGTTATATGTCTACAATACATATAAAACTTTGTACAATGTGAAATACAACGTTTTGAGCAAAATAGACAGATGAAGGAAGGAGATGGTCAGTATTAAAGTGCTTTGGGACGAGTTTGGCCATGCCCAAGCACTCTGTCTGGGGCCCAAGGAAGAGAGTGGGCATAAGCAGGAATGGAAAAAGTGTCTTTCTCTCCCAGCATCTGGTAAATTTAGAGTACAGCTAATACTTCTTGGAGCTTAGTTTGTCTGACTGGCATCAACTGGACATGTGAGATCTATCCCTTCAGTGTGGATGACATTAGCCCTGGTAAAATAGTGATGCATAGCCAGCAAGCCATGTTGCAAAAAAACAAAACAAAACAAAAAACAGTGCTTCTACGGCAATACTAGAAGTGATAGAGATATAACCAATTCATTCCTGCAAAATAACTCCTCCTCTTGTAATTTACTAGACATCTACAGAAAAAGCAGGAAGTAGAGAAAAACAACAAAGAGAGAATAACAGATGTAAAAACCGGCTGAGATTTGTTCTAAAATTCTATTTGGTTATCCTCTGGAGAATTCAAATATATCCAGCAGGATTTTACAATTGGAAGGTTAAATTTTTAACTCTAGGAGGTATGTGTTTATGCATACACACAAATTTGGGCTGATTCCCAGAATGAAAATAGACAACTAACATATTAATTTATAACTACCCTAATTATATTCCATCGCTAAAGTCGATTGCTTGTTTCAACTAGAAAATGTGCCCTACTTAAGATATTAGTACCAACTACAATTTATAATGACAACTGCATTTCCACAAGTGTGTTTGAATTTCAGCTATCTGACATCACACAGCAGGGAACTACTATTTGCATTTTTTTAGGTACCTCAACATCTGGAATTCAGGCATGAGATTAAACACAATTATTCTTCACAATAAAAGTAAATAGAGCTCAGCAAGGATTTGCACATTGTTCCTGCTGAGCTACATTTTTTCGTCAAAGTAAATACATGAAATGGGTAGTACCCATCGGTCCATTCTTCTCACAAAGGCCAACGTTATCTTCTCAAAGTCTATTGTTTCATTTATATTATCTCATTCTCCTGCTTAAAACCCTTCAAGGGAGAATTAAACTCAAATTCCTTATCATGGCATGAAAGGCTCTAAGTCAGCAGGTTTCAAAGCTTGAGCAATCACCATTTAAAGCACAAGAGTGCAAGGCAGCACTGTGAGACTGGTGCAGTTGGTCTGGGTGGGGCATTACTCATTACTGAGGATGCGGAGGTAGCTGGTCCAAGGACTACTAGGAGCAGCTCCGCTACTGGCTCATATTACTGCCAGTTCTAGCTTCATCACCAAATATTCGCCTTCTTGCCCATTATGTGTCAGCCAGTCTGACCTGCTTTCTGACCCTCAATACCTCATTCTTTCAGTTCAGGACCTTTGTACCTATGCTCTCCACTTCAATTCTCCCTTTGAACGGTCTTTTTTTTTTTTTTTTTTTGGCATTTTGGGTCACACCCGCAATTATCAAGGGTCACTCCTAACTCTGCACTCAGGAATTACTCCTGGCTTTACTCAGGGGACCATATGTGATGCTAGGAATCAAACCTGGATCCGCCCTGTACAAGGCAAACACCCTACCCACTGCACAATCATGCCAGCCCTTGAAGGGTCTTTTTAACGACCCTAGCTAAAGGGACTCTGCCTGGCCACTGGCCACTGACGCCGTTGTTCTATTTCATTTCTCATTACTGGCACTTATGCCTATTTAAAAGTTTGTTACCATAAAACAAACCTTATTATAACATTCATATCCATTCATTATCTCTACAAAGAATAAGTTTCATCTGAGAGCTAAATGCTTTGGCTTTCTGTTTTTTTCTGAAGCACTTAAAGGACAGTAACAAATATTTTTTGGATGAGGAAATAAATTTGTAGAGAAGGGTTTGAGTTCCCTAATCACAATGGGTTTTTATTGGTAGCCAGGTAAGCAATTAACAACTCTCTCAATTGGTCTCTCATTACTCTTACCCAAGAACACATTGTCCCCGTGTCATCTCTAGCTATAAAATTTATTCTACATATCATTTGATATTAGAAAATAAGAACAGAGGTTTCATTTTGTATGAACCCAGTAGATATCAACTTTGTTAAACAGGAACATAATATTAATATTATTCTATGAAAGAAAGCTAAGATATTTTTATTTAAAATGATGACAGAATTATAAGCACACACACTCTAAAATGAAATAAGTGTGTATTTTATTTTGACATGAAATTATTGTGAATTTGGCATAGACCTCAACAAATTGCCAAATTACAAATCTCTAATAATGATTTTCAAGATATTTTTAAGTTCCCTAGAGACATCTGAATAATTTTGTCTTCAAACTAGACAAAACATAAAAAAATCACTACTCTTAGACTCTGGATTATTAAACAACTGTCTGTTCTTTAGTACTTGTAAAAACATTAACTTTACAGCACTCATTTGAGTGGTTTCTCACAAATGTTGGCCATGAAAATTTATTTTCAGGATATGTTTAATGTTTGATTCAAATTCAAAGTCTATGACTCACAGTGAGTGATCCAATTTCTTTTGGTTGAGAGGGCAAATAAAACATTGCACTTTAGAATCAGATCACTGTCGGGGTTCTTAATGGCACTTCATAAACCTGTGTCTGTAATCCTCTACCCTTAAGTCACTGCGCTGACTGTGTTTCTATTATGTGGATATCTTTTCTGGGTAATGACTTGATAATGAGCCCAATACTTGTCCCTGCGCAGCATATCAACATATACTTTTCTCTTGTTATCCTCCTAGCCCTTGTGGAATATTTATTACTTAATGATGTTCAGAGGGTACTGAATGAACAAATGACCAATCAACAATTAAAACAGAAGCACACTGTTAAGAAAAAGAAAGCCTGCTTCTGCCATGGATAGAAATACCTAATGATCTCAGAGAAAATGTTTCCTTTAAGAATAGACAGTGTCCTGATATTTATTCAAACATTTGTGAACTCGTTAATGAAAATGGACTTTTATGTGATTTGAAAAAAATAGTCAATTAGATGGGTTATCTCGGACAAGCTGCTTTATTTCTTTGGATTTCCTTTTCTTTTGGAAAAAATAGGGAGTGGAGATGATTCATAACATGTAAAATTTCATGCTCTGAGAGTAGATTCATTTCTAAAAACTCCAATAAAAATGCTATATCCCAATATCACTTTTGCTTTCTGTAATAATCAATCACCTACACGAACTTATAAATGAGCATTCATAAACCATCAAGCTAATGTCTTACAGTTTATTGACCCACAAAGACATTGGGCAGCATGTTACTTTTCCTGATGAATCAATACAGCACCCGAGACTTCACAACTGAATTCAGATTAAAGGTCTCGGCTTGGTATTACAGCTAAGCCTGGTAGTATACTTTGTTTTCATGCCCTTTTCTAATTTCATTTCTTTGGGACGTAAATTTTACTGGAAACCCTAGGATCTTTTTCCTTTATAATTTGAGATTTGTATAAGCGTATGCATTTAGAATATCATCACACACTAATAGGATATTAATATTCATGGTTTCATCTTCCTTTCCCATAAAAGAGATTCATATAGATTAGTACCGTCTGCTTCAGTGCAGATACACAAACATGAGCTAGGGCATGAAAATCCATGTAAGGAACAACTTAACTGAGAGAGGGTGAAACAGATCAATCGACTTTTATTCTTCAAGCTGAACACATTTCAAAAATTAAGCAAAACAAAACTCAAGTGTGCCAAGGATTTTAATTAGGGAATATGGTAGATTGCCATCATCAAAGTCCATAGGGAAAGACGAGGCTAATTTTATTAAGGTTATCTGGCTATGTGGCAAAAACCAGTCCCATGAAACCACAATTCCACAATCCATTTCTCTACCAAGGGAACTTAGTTTATCCAGGCTAATAAACTGGAGGGAAGGCTGGGGACTGGATATAACATCTAAGCATTTTTAACTGAAAATGTAAATGATCCAGGAACATAAGCCAGTAAGTCGGCCCCTTCTTAATGAAACATGCAAATTTTCTTTTACATGTGACCCTGAGAAGTTGCCAACTGAAGGGATCCTTTCCCCTGATTAGTGGTCCTGTTCATAGCGCTCTTCCCTATGTAGTCATTGAAATGAAACACATGCTGTGCACAGCTGCCTCAATTTGTGCAACAGCTCTGTTGCAAAATAAATTTCAATGGAGATTCCGGCATAGCTGAGCTAGTATTGGATTAGAAGTTCCTTTGAGAAATAACCCAATAGAAATTAGACTTTTTAAAATATAACCATGCTATATAAACATGCCATGATTTATTACTTTGTTCTTATCTCACCTGACCTAGACCCATTCCTTGATAATTGTGTCTGTTTTACACACATAATAATAGTGGTTGCTTTTTGTACTCTCTAGGAGCAAAACACTGTGCTAGGTTATTACCTATTTTGCCCTCAATCCTAAGAAAAATCTATCAAGGTAATTACATATGAGCAAAAGACCAGGCAATGAATTCATTGTATGTCCCTTAGGAAATCAATGAGTATTCCTAAGCCTGACAAAGTTGAAAACATGCCTTCCTTCACTTTAAACTAACAAAGCCTATGAATGATAAAGCTATTTTCTTTAATAAAATATAGAATGAAAAGCTTTCTTATTGATCCAGAGCGAATAAAATTCTCCAAATTTTCCCATGAGTTCCCACAATATCTTTTCTGTCTATTTAAATAGAAAGTTCATGATCACAACATCGTATCTGGGAAATATTAACATGTAATTTCATTGACACCTGATACAAACAACTTTCTAATTGGTGGTGATTACATTTGGAAAATGTGCCCCATACACACTGTACTTTCCCAGTACACACATATTCTAACTAATAATTGTTACCAAACTGACTTTCCTGCCTTTAGTATAACAGTTAACCTCCCCAAAACTAGTCCACTAAGCAAAACAGACACCAGATGGTTTATTTGTTCAAAAATCAGATGCAAATCCGATCTTGTTCTTAATTAGTCATAACAATGCTCTAAACTTGATTTCACAATCAAGTTCTAGAGAAAGTAAGCATGACCTCTCAGCTTTTTATACCTTCATTAACTCAACAAGAATATAGGAGGTTACACTTATAAATGCTAGGACTATTGGAGAAACCAAGCTGGAAAACAAAACCTCGACATGACAAACTTTCACTCTAGTGTGGAGAAATTTAAAGTAATGTGTCACTTAGTACATTAGAACATTACAGCTGCAAATAAAGGCGCCTTGGGAGTAGTTTTAAAGAAAAGATTACCACTTGAATGAAATAAGTATACTCTCTTTTTCTGTAAAATATATATATAAACTTTCATGGTTTTTATTTAAGCAAATGCAGCGTTATGGTATTTCAATAACAGTAAGGTGAAGTGAAAACCTATAACTGAATGTAGGTAAAGGGATATACATAATAACCCTTAAATGTATGTATGGCAATCCACAATGTGTAAGAGGAGAGAGAGAGAGAGAGAGAGAGAGAGAGAGAGAGAGAGAGAGAGAGAGAGGAGGAAAAGAAGTGCCTTCTATAGAAGCAGGCTGGGAGAAAGGGGTGGGAATCTGGGGAAATTGGTAGTGGGAAATATGCACTGGTGGAGGGACTGGTGCTGGAACACCATGACCGAAACCCAATCATGATATCTTTGTAATTGTATATCTCACGGTATATATAATAAAATTAATATTTAAAAAAATGTAAAAAAATACCCTATAAGCTAAGTTAGTAGAGGAAGTAGCCAGACAGATGTCTGATTAGCCTGTTCAAGAAGGTTAGCCTTACAATCCCTTCATAGTCTTTTTAGCTACAAAAACCAACTTCCAGTTCCTATCTGTGCTTTCTTTCTCTTTGGGCTTTTTTTGTGTGTGGTATTTAATCTGTCTAGAATAGGTTTCCCGATGTGGCTGGTAGGACCCTCTGGGAGCACTGGAAAGAAACGGAGAGCAGTAGTCCTGGGTGCTGTTTGTTTCCTTAAAGAAGGTAGATTTTGGACCATAGAGACAGCTCAAAGGACTGAGAGCATGCAGGGAGGCCCTGGTTTGACTCAGTCCCACGTATTTCCTATGCGTTGCTGTAGTGACTCTGGAGCGCAGAGTCAGGAGATGTCCCTGAGCCTGTCGAGGTTTAACTAAAAAGAAGCAAGAAGAAAGAAGAGGGAATAGCAAGAAGAAAGAAAAGGGAGTTGATGAACGAAGAATAGGAGGAGAAGAAAAAGGAGGAGGAAAAGGAAGAAGAGGAAGAGGAGGATTTCTAGAGAGGCACTGAGTGTTTTTTTTTCTCCTGAAAAGGGTGTGGTAGACCAAATAATCTGGACATGTCTAGTGGAGATGTCTGTCCTTTCTTTCACTATTTAGCACCTCAACGTTTAGTGTTTACCTGGGCATTATTGTTTGTTCAAACATACTTTTAAAGTTTCAGGAGAGGCCAGGGAAGTAGCTCAAGGGCCAGGATTTGAGTATGATCATTGGTAGCACATGCCCTTTGCAATGCCCCATTCCCAAGGCCCAACACCACCTGGGTGTTCTGGAGACCACAGCACCACTAGGCCTGGTAACACTGCATCACCTGACCAAACATTAAAACATGTGCATGTGCATCAGTTAACTGAATATTCCAGGCGTGGTCCCCAGGCCCCCTGAGGACTATCTGGGTCCTTTAAATTTTTCTTCAAAAATTTTACTTTATTTTATTTTATTGCTTTTTTGGGTCACACTCAGCAATGCTCAGAAGTTACTCCTGACTCTGCACTCAGGAATTACTCCTGGCGGTGCTCAGGGGACCATATGGGATGCCGGGGATCGAACCCGGGTTGGCTTATGTAAGGCTAATGCCTTACCCACTGGACTATCACTCTGGCCCCTCTTCAAACATTTTAAAATATCTCTTCCCTCCTGACAAGCTACCCATGTCATATTTGATATGCCAAAAACTAGTAACAATTATAGTCCTCATTCCCATGACCTGAAGATTTGGTTTGAGGCTCTACATGTTCCTGGAGCGAGCAGATGCCCTTGTGACAGGACATATGTAGATGTTACTGGTGCCTGCTCAAGCAAATCAATGAATAACGAGAATACAAGTGATACAAGTGATCTCTTCCCTCCACCAAAATTAAAGATTTGATAGCTACGTTTAGGTATTAGCCCATTTCAAATCTCTAGGTGACTCCATCATGCAGGTAGGTTGAAAATTGATGGAATCTATACACTCTTCTCTCATTCAAAAAACCCATCAATGGGATGACTTGACCTTTCCAGACAGCACATTACTGGTACTGCTTAGCTATGTTACAAATGTTTCATTTCTAAACACAGGCCAGGAACACAGAAGTTCTGATCACAGGCCCTAGTAATGCTAGAAGGCTCATGTCCCAGTTCTGTGCTTGACCTTCAGCAAATGCCTTTACTTCCTTCAATCTCAATGACATCTCTAAAATTAAAACCATTATATCCAACATACTGGTTTATTTAAACACTTTAAGTGGTGATTATGCACCATACTTTACAGGCAGCTAGTAACTGAAGATTCACGGACATGGGGGCAGACCTGCTACTGGTTCTCCCTGTGCCCAGTCGCTCACGAGGTGCCCGGGAGCGATGGCGGGTTCTAGTCCTGGCCTGCCACCCTAGTAGAGCCTCAAAACAAGCCAGACAACCCCCACTCCATGAGGGCCTCCATTTTCCACATCTGGACTTCCCTCTCGTCAGAACTCCACCCAGCAGACCAGCCTATCACAGCCCGGCTCACGGCCGCAAGCGGCCACGTGGCTCATCAATAAATGCTAAATTTAAAGGTGACTACAAGAGTATGCCACCCGCATGGCAGAGCCTGGCAAGCTACCCATGTAATATTTGATATGCCAAATACCAGTAACAATTTTAGACCTCATTCCCATGACCTGATGGAATGGTTTTAGGCTCTTTATGTTCCTGGAGCAAGCAGGTGCCTTTGGGCTCTACTAGAATGAGACAGGACATATGGAGATGTTACTGGTGCCCGCTCAAGCAAATCGATGATGAACGGGAAGACAGTGATACAGTGATACTGGTTTATTTAAACATTTTAAGTGGTGATTATGCACCATACTTTGCAGGCAGCTAGTAACTGAAGACTGCTCATGATAGTAAACAAGAAACTATACTATGATATTGAAGCTCCTTTATTTCTTATAATACAGTATGTATTTGTCTTCCCTCTGTCAAACCCTGAATCAACCATTTTCCCCAGGTATCCTGGGAAAGTTTAGGAGGATGAACATACAGGGAGAAGAGACACAGGAGAAATAGCTATGGGGGGTGGAGATGGCTCTGTCTCATGGCGAAGACGAGCAAAGCTACCATTAGGCAGAGGAGTCCCACTGCCTTGAAAGGGCAAAGCGCAGAATGGGGTAGGAAAAGAGCTGAGGCTTCAGGGATGTATTCCTGGCAAAACGAATGACGAGGCTTCCAAACACAGTCCCAATCCCAGCTCCAGAGTCGGCCACCCCTGACTGTGGCAGCTCCAGCCCCAATGAACTTGGCCACTGTGTCAACATCCCTAGAAATGGCCCTGGATTGGGAGCTGCAGCTCAGAACAAATGAGGTCAGGAGATATGAGGTGCCAGGCTATTGAGGGCTCTCATCTGTAGGGGTCTCTGGTGGTCTCAGCGCCACAGTAGACCATGAACAACACCTGGGACGTGCTTCTGACCATGATGCGGATGGAGATGAATTTGGCGCAGGCAAACATCTTCAGGGGTGAGGGCTGGGGCAGGAGAGCTGCCCCCAGGACAGAGAAGACCTAAAGCTCCTTTTAAAAGAGAACACTAGCTTTCCTTCTGTAGACTGTCTGCACTGAAAATAACAGCAGCCATAGGCGAAACCTAGATGAGTTAAGCACCTGCAGGGGAACGCCTTCCAACACTTAATTTCCACTTTCGTTCTCAGCTCCCAAAGCCATCATAGGAGAAAGTACTGTTTAACTTCATGGAGCTTTTGCCCATAATAATATACAGTAATTCTAAGTGGTCTTTTGGCAAACACATACTTTTTCCTGTCCTGTGACCTCTGCATACAGTACGCAAAGCTGAAAATGCGGTTGTCTGTATTCATTTGCTAACAACGGAAGAAAGTTCTGATTGGCTTACATGAACCAAATACCCTCTTAGTGGATATTGGGCCAGCAGTGAAATCATTAAGATGGTTCCACCTAATTAGAAAGTTACCGGAGCATTTGTCTCTTGGTATTTGGGGGATGGATAAGGCCAGATTTCCATTTCTTCTAAGTCATGGAAGAAATTAGGGGCAATTTCCCCTATTCTTTGTTGATACATTTTTACTATACCAAATGTTGAAGCATTAGATTATTCCTAGCCCCTCCCCTCCCACCCCAACCCATTAGTCCTGGATAAAGAAATATGATAAAGAAGATACATAAAATTTTAACATAAATTTAAAATTCTTTTGAAGTCCTTATGTTGAAAATTCTGTTCCAAAAAAGGTATCTCTGTTGAAACCCATTTCACATAATCTGTCAGTTTCCATCAATATACTGATGAAAGTCTACCCTGCTCCTATAATTTACTCACAATGGATGTTCTCTTTAGTCTCTTCTACATCCAAAATTTTACAAGTATTTATCCTAGAAATAATATTAATTATGGCTTATAATTATATATAATTATAATAATGTTATTTAATAATAATAAGTATGGGTTAAAGTTAGCAATATTAATATAATTAGAATAGTTAATATACATAAAATCTTGGAATAATAACTTTTCTTAGTTTATGCTCAATAAACATTTAGCATTAGTATAATTGCCATCAAAATAGGTCAGTTATGTTGAACTTGAAAAAAAAGATTTCATGGGCTGATCTATCATTTAAAAATAACTGATTGTCTTCTAAGCAGTAATCATTAGACTAAATACATTATATTCTCAAGTAATTCTCATAAAAGACCCACTGAAGAAGAATTATTATTTATCACTTAAAAATAAGGGCCAGAGAAATAGTCCAGCAGGTAGGGTATTTGCCTTGCAATGTGGCCAACCCGGATTTGATCCCCAGCAAACCATATGTTTCCCCAAGCACCACCAGTAGTAATTCCTGAGTGCAGAACCAGGAATAACCCCTGAGCATTGCCGGGTGTGGCCCAAAAAGCAAAAAAAAAAAAAAAAAAAAAAAAAGCAAGCTGAAATTCAGTAGGTTAAGGAACTTGTCATATCACAAGTGCCAGAAATAGATTCAAGCAGGTCTAGGATTCTAACCAGAGTAAAAAATATCTAAGCCATTAAAAAAAACCCAAAAAAACCGTAAATGCTCAAATGGAACTAGAGAATGAGTTATAAAAATGAGTTATAAAAAATGTGAAGGCTAGAAATTCAAGACCAATTAATCCTAGAAAAGCTTCAAATGTGCCAAAGCAATTTGAGAATCAGTATGGCCTAATTCCACCAGTCTGAAAGTATGTGAGTACTCGGCATTACCAGTGTGCTCATGAAGAAAAGTCACTTTCAAAGAGGAAGTCCTGAATATATACAAATGTCAGTTACTTAAAAGAGTTCTGTCCAGGATGACTTATTGATAAACAAAGTCTTGTAACAAGAAATAGTTAAAATTACTCAATTTACCTTTGACAAGATCTCCTGAATCTACCACAAGCATGTGGGACTCAGAGGTTAGGTAATACAGAAGGGAAAAGTGTGCTAATAATTGTCAGAAGTGATAACACCAGCCTGGAACTGAGCATTGAATATAAGCAAAAAGATACATCAGATAACCTCTAAATATATGTATTGCAATCCACAATGTCTAAGAGAAGGAAAGAGAGAGAGAGAGAGAGAGAGAGAGAGAGAGAGAGAAGAGAAGAGATAAAGAACCTGCCATAGAGGCAGGCTAGGGGAGGGGGAGAAATTGGGGACATTGGTGGTGGGAAATGGACATTGATGGGGGGATGGGTGCTAGAACACTGTATGACCGAAACCCAAACACGAACCTCTTTGCAATTGTATATCTCACGGTGGTATAATAAAATATTTTTTAAAAATTACTCAATTTAACAGCCCCTTCTAATCATTGTGATGGTTTAAAAATATGCCCACAAATTCTTTGACACCTCTTTCTATCCAGAGTTGAGTTCTATGCCCCTTGTCTTTGAAGCTCTATGATTTAGCATAGCATACAGGGTAAGTGGCATAATGTTTCCAAAGTTAAGTCATACAAATTAATGTGCCTTTGCTTTGTTAGCAGAACTACTTGTACTTTGAATCTTTAATGGCTGAGTCTGCTCTGACCCCACTGTCATTATACTCCAGCACTGTGTGAACTTAATCACATGAGAAACTCTGAGTCAGGGGTAATTCTGTCAAAACTTGCTGAATTCTTGTCCATAAACAACTGGACTAGAGCCGTTACCGACTGGATCCCACGGGATGTCAAAAGATCATGTGGCCGCCCACCTACAAGATGGTCAGACTTCTTCGTCAAGACCCTGAACATTTAAACAGTTTGAGGCTCTTCATATTCCTGAAGCAACCAGATGCCATTGGGCTACACTGGCACGTGATAGGGTCAAATGGAAATGTTACTGGCACCCGCTCGAGCAAATCGATGAATAACGGGATGTCAAGTGATCAATTGAAACAACTGTAAGAGATGATGAAACTATCATTCGTATTTTCATGCAGTAAGTTTTGTACCAATAGCTAACAAAAACTGTTCATAATTGTGCAAGAATGTGTTGAATTGATTTAAAGTATCAAGACAGAGTATTCATGAACAACTACCGACAGTCTGTATTAAACCAGACCAGAGAATTGTGAAAGTGAGGAGGAATTAATATGACCCCACAGGGATATATGACTTTCCTGTCATTTGGAAATACAATCCTGAATTTCAGCAGAAAACAAAGCCAAGTCCAAGTAGTACCATCAGGATAGGAACCCCCTATGGACTAACAAGTGATTGGAGTAGGGGAGATATGGGACAGGAAGGGAAAGTACTGGGGAACACAGCTTTGTGGACCCCAATGAGCAGGGAATAAACTTCAGCTGCAAGTTTCTAAGGTGCTGGAAAACAGAGTAGGAGCATAATGAGTATTCAAGACTAGAAGCTTGAGTCAGAGCTGACTATAGATACTGCCTGTCGCCATAGGTGTTCTTGCTGGAGACCTGCATCCTTCAGGTAAGCTGTAGAGAGAGTTTGCAACTGATTTCCCAAGTCATTCCCTCCTAGCCCACTGTCCTATACTAGCAAATAAGCTATGCTTTCCCATGCTGTAAGAACCTATGGGACACAGCAAAAGCGGTATTAATAAAAGGTTCCAGGGGTTGCACACAGCTGACCAGGGTTCGATTCTCGGCATCCCATATGGTCCCCTGAGGCACCACCAGTATTCCTGAGTGAAGAGCCAGGAGTAATCCCTGAGCAGAAGGAAGGAAGGAAGGAAGGAAGGAAGGAAGGAAGGAAGGAAGGAAGGAAGGAAGGAAGGAAGGAAGGAAGGAAGGAAGGAAGGAAGGAAGGAAGGAAGGAAGGAAGGAAGGAAGGAAGGAAAGGAAGGAAGGAAGGAAGGAAGGAAGGAAGGAAGGAAGAAGTTCCTAGCAACACTGCCTTATACCAAGCAACAAGAAAAAATTAAAAAGAAGCAATGCAATGATCAAAATAACAACAGAAATGAATTGAATATAAAACAAAAAAAATGCAAAGGCCAATAAAACCAAAAACTGGGGGTATTTTTAGGTGGCATTGTTTATTTGCTTATTTGTTTGTTTGTTTTGAAAAAGAAGCAAGGTTAATAGGCCTTCAGCTAGTATCACAAAGACAAAAATAGAGAAACCACTAATAAATAAGATTGGAAATTAAAGGGTGAAAGTTACAACAAATACCACAGAAATACAGGAGATTATAAAAGAATGCTATGAACACTGTGAATAACTTTGCACAGCTAAATGGATAAATATTTAGAGTCACTGAACCTTCCAAAACTGAATCAGGAGAAAACGAAAAACCTAAACAGACCAATTATTAACAAGAAAACTGAAAAACAAGGAATGCAGGAAAATCTTACTTTTTGGCAGGGAATTAAGAAAGGTCTCTCTGGGGCCGGAGCGATAGTCCAGAGGGTAGGGTGTTTGCCTTGCATGCGACCAGTCCATGCCGGCCCGGGTTTGATCCCCGGCATCCCATATGGTCCCATGAGCCCCACCAGGAGTAATTCCTGAGTCCAGAGCCAGGAATAACCCCTGAGCATTGCCAGGTGTGATCCAAAAAAAGCAAAAAAAAAATTTTAAACAAACAAACAAACAAACAAACGAATGAATGAATAAATAAATAAACAAATAAATAAAAGAAAGGTCTCTCTTAGGAGATGATAGTTAAGCAGGGTCTTAAAATGAAGAAATAACCAGTCATGTTAGGAGCAGTTCCTGCTTGGACAAAGACCCTGCAGTGATAAAACGGCCTTGTGACTAGAGCTTACTGTGGATAAAGAAAAGAGTGTGGATGAGCCAGCTAGTGTTCCACCAAAGAAAGCACCTTCTGTGTTGTTGAGTTGTTCTGGCATGCAAATATAGTATGAGACTGAATCCTGGTCAAAGAATGTGGTTGCAAGTGCTACCACTAAGCCAGTTCCAAACAAACCGTCTATTTCAGCTTAAGTGCCAGCTGGACATTAATATCGACACTGCATTTGTAAACCAAGATGAAAATACCACACTGATATTAACCTGAGCACTGAATGACCATATGGAACCAAAGGACATGCTTTCTCCCTTCCTTCTACAATTTGAACTTAGATCAGTGAGAAATAAAACATTCTACTGGTGTTAAATCACTAGATTTTTAGGTTTAGCAATTACAGCAGTTAGTATGATTTTTAACTAAAACAATAGAGAGTGAAATAGGACTCAACTAGAATTAATAAAGAGGAACTGGACAAAATGGTAAGGAATTTGATTTTTACTCTGAGATGACTGAGAATGTATTATTGCATACAGAGAATGCATGCAGAGAAGCTAAATAACAGAATTTACACTTTAATATCACTCTGATGTCTACAAAAATTACTGGACGGCAAACAAGTTAAAGTGTTATTTTGGGTTCTTATAAAAGACCAACATGAAGCAAAAGAATGTAAGTTCTGTCTAATAAGTAAGAACTCTCAGCTTCAACCAAAAGAGGCGTGACCCTTGTTTCTCTTCGGAACTAATCAGCCCCAGGGAACAGGCGGAACTTTCACCAACAAGACCAGAGGCACACAGCCTTGGATCCGCCCCAACCCCTCTGCCCTGAACTTCCAGGAATGACTACAGTCCCTCCTACAGGTGTGTGTGTGTGTGTGTGTGTGTGTGTGTGTGGTGAGAGAGAGAGAGAGAGAGAGAGAGAGAGAGAGAGAGAGAGAGAGAGATCCTTGGGTCTCTGCAAAATTAATCAGCCCCAGGGAACAGGCCGGAACCAGCCATCCACATTCCAAAACTCAATCAAAACTGCGAGGGCGAGATCTACTTACTATCTATCTTGCATGAGGTACCAGTGAGCTTTTGTCCCTATACTCCTTGCCACCCACCCAAAATCTGCAAACAGCCCAGACACCTACTAATACTATCTAGTCATCCAAGAATTCACATTTGCAACCTACCATAGTCATTATGGTAAAGCAATGCAAAATTCCATCAAGCTGAGTGAGTGAAGTCACTAGCCCAGATGAGCCAAGCAATAACGATGAGTTGTATAACCTCTCTGATAAGGAATTTCAGAAAGAATTGTTAAGGATGCATAAGAAACTCAAAGAAGCAATGGACTGCAAACTCTATAAAATACAAGTGGACATGAGAGAAGAAATGAGGAAAATGCAGACCAAAATACAAATGAAAATAACAGATATTAAAAATGTGGTAAAAGAAATGAAGAACCAAAAGAGCAAAGTTAACAGTAAGAATTTTTTTCTAATTAAAAAAAAAAGGAATTGTGGTCTGGTTCAAAAGAATGATTTGTAATTTTTCAATGTCACATAGCCATGAGACTATCAGCCTAACCCCTAAACTACCCCTAAAGCAGTCTTAATGTGTGATGGAACTAAAATATGCAAAATATACTGCCTGTATATTAGCATAAAAAAGATGCGCTGTTTTCAACATTTAATTGTAATCCTTCTTAATATGCAAAACCGAAGGCTATCAATATCAAAAGAATTAATTGTGTACGTGACCTAATGTATAATAAACTGAAATAAATCTGGGCAGCAGGAACCGCATTCATTCATTTATTCTCATAAAAGAAAAATGCAAATATTTAATTATCTTCTTTTGAAGGGTCTTTTCTTGTATTGTGATTGCTAATGTGTTTCAATGTGCTCTTTGATTACAGCATGAAATTATCAGGTTTTGCCAGGAAAATCATGTACAACATGCACATAAATGTATGTGTATGAGCTCACGCACACACACACACACACACACACATCATCTTGTCAGAACTATGAATGTCACAGAAATACTTAGCATCATTTGAATCAACAGCAGAAAATGATATCATTAATAATTTTCCGTTTTTACCCACGCTTTTAACTGTGACCCAATTGTATGATTTGAAGCACAAACATGCTGGTGTTCACAGATATTCAAAGTGATTCTCAAATGCTATGAGAAAATTCTAAAAAATTCTAAAAAAGTCTGAAAATTCTAGACTTGTCAGCTAGTTTTTCTTTACTCATCGGAAGTTTTTTTAAATTTGAGAAGAACTGTGAAAGTCCATCTTTTGAAAATAATTCAACCAATTTCCTGAGTTCCTTACTAATCATTAAGACCCTTCCACAAACATTAGAGAATGTCTTTACTATGTGACTCTGACAGTATTATATGTTGGGACCCAATATAAATATTATTCATCCTTACTCTGGAGAACAGAGCAATTTCTAATATAATTTTGTTTGGGAAACATAATAATATACAACTATGTCTGAATAACCCTGAGTCACAACAGTCAAGTTAATTAATATTTTGGGATTTGTTTATTCATTTGTCTGTTCCAGGGATCTAACTCAGGGTCTCTCACATGGCAGGCAATTTACTCTATTACTAAATCCTATCTCTGACCCCCAAATAAATGCATCTTAATCTGAATTCTTTTTTATTATTATTTTCATTTATTATTGTATCACCATGCAAAATACAATTAAAAAATAATATGTTTATGGTTGGGTTTCAGTCATACCTTTTTTCAGCACCTAATCCTCCACCAGTGCCCAATTCCCACCACCAATATCCCCAAGTTCCCTCCCCCAGTCATCCAACCTGCCTCTATGGCAGGCACTATCTCTCTCTCTCTCTCTCTCTCTCTCTCTCTCTCTCTCTCTCTCTCTCTCTCTCTCTCTCTCTCTCTCTCTCTCTTGCACATTGTGGCTTGCCCTACTGACATTTAGGGATTATCATGTAATTCCCTTTGTTTAGTGTGGCACTAACATTTCCCATAATGAGTAGAGCACTAGTATATATTTATATACCACTAATGATTCTAGTCATTCTATATCTGTCCTTTACTTTCTGACTAATTTCATTCAGCATGATACTCTCCATGTCCGTCATCCATTTGCATGTAAATTCCATGACTTTGTCTTTTCTGACAGCTGCACAGTAATCCATTGTGTAATTGTACATAGTTTCTTTAGCCAGTCTTCTGTTCTTGGGCATTCAGGTTGTTTCAAGATTCTGGCTATTGTAAATAGTGCTGCAATGAACACATAAGTGCAGCTAGTATTTCTTCTGTCTGTATGCTTTGGGTCTCCAGGGTATAGTCCAAGGGGTTAATCTGAATTCTTATGTTTGGCTTATTTGGTATGTTTACTCCAAAACCTCAGTCTTTAGAGAAAGCATCACCTCAACAATTATCTAATGATTCTATTTAATAAAAGGAACTTAGGTGATCTCTGATAAAGTGCATATTTTCCTTGTCAATTTCCTTATTACCTGTTTGGTTTCTACCAAAGTGATAAGCAAAAGTGGAATCTCATTATTCCTTTATGAGTAATGAGGTTGAGATAAGATTTGACACAATTTATCTACTCCTTATACATCTTAGCTTCATTTGTTTTCAAGGATCTAGTTTACCTTACCCCTCCGGTGGAGGCAACACAGATGCACATACCTGTGATTCCACTGTCTCAAGTTAAGCAGTTAATGATTTTCCAATTCAGGACTTCTTGGCTGTCAATCACAACAACCCAGCTCCTGGTCTCCTCCTGATACTCCCAGGAAAATGAAACAATACATCACACACACACACACACACACACACACACACAGATTTCTTTCTTAGTACTTAACTATTAATTAACAGTGAATTTAATATTTAACTACTGAAAGAGTTTAATGTTACTGTACATGGGGCATTTGCATCACAAGGCATAATTCTAAGTGGTGTAGAACAAGGGATACAGGAAGATAAAATGCATTGCTCCCTCCCTTCCACAGCCTGTGTGGAAGGAAAATATCTCTGAACAAGCCATTCTGAAGATAACCCAGGCACCCAAGTAGACAGTCATTCAATGACTCTCTCCCATTGGCGTTTTGGGACACAGTGGCCACAGGGTAACCCACATTTTCAGTTGTTCTCTTTCCTTGCTTCATCTTTTCCCCCTCCCCTGCCTGTAGATGCTTGTACTTTATTTCTTGGATTTTAAAGAATTCACTAACGTTTCCTGAAAATTTTACCACTGGGATCAGGTTGTGCTTTAGAAGGATAACTCTAAAGATATAATGGGAGCCATAGCATGAAGAGCCTCACAAGCGCCTGGGGAAGCTGGAACTCGGCTCACCCCAGGCCCAGCTGACTATGAGGCCCCCGGGAGGACAGATGGGTTTTGGGAGTGGGCCCATCACCTCTGGGGGTCCCAGAAGCAGCCGGATGAGACTCCGCCCACCACACTAGCCACCACCTTCGCTGTCCAGATGCTGGGATACTACCTCACGACCAGATTAACAGAGCAAAACCAGTTCGAGCCCAGGTAGGCGGCTCCCAGAAGTGGGAATCACTGGGAATTCGTCAGATGGAGTCAGGGGTCAGCCATTCCCCCCTCCATTTTGTCGAGCCTGGTGGCCCCGCCCAGGAGCTGCCTTGGGGCCACCAGCCATAGCATGAAGAGCCTCACAAGCGGCTGGGGAAGCTGGAACTCGGCTCACCCCAGGCCCAGCTGACTATGGGGCCCCTGGGAGACAGTTGGGTTTTGGGAGTGGGCCCATCACCTCTGGGGGTCCCGGAAGCAGCCGGATGAGACTCGCCCATCACACTAGCCACCACCTTCGCTGTCCAGATGCTGGGATACTACCTCATGGCCAGATTAACAGAGCAAAACCAGTTCGAGCCCAGGTCACGCGGTCACTTGCGGCGCGCGGTCCATTAAAATAGTGGAAACAGTAATGTCCTTTAATGCACTGCATTCCACAATGTGCAGGAAAGTTTGGCGGGACGGAGAGATAAAGAGGAGAGAAATGACATACAGTACCCACCAAGTAGTTGAGGTGTGGGAGGGGAAAGGGAGGTGGGGACATTGGTGATGGGAGATGGGTTTGGGTGGAGGGATGGGTGTTGGAACACTGCAGAACCAAAACTCTACATGAGCATCTTTCAATTGTATGTCTACAATGGTGTAATAAAAATTGGGGGAAATAATAAAATAAAATAAAATGAAAAAAAAGATATAATGGAAACTGAGTAGGAATTAGAGAATGTTTCTAAAATTAGGAAATGCTATAAAAATGCTTACTAGATAAGGAAAGATGGCTTTATAAGTTTAGCCTATTAGGATAGATTCCAGAGTTAAGGCAACAAAAGTGTAAATTTAAAAGAGAATTGGTGAAAGTTTGTGAAAAATGAATGGCTGATTAGCTTTTTTATGAGTAGAATTAGAGGGATAACAGATAAAGTATGGAAAAAGCAGCCATTAAGAGTGGAGAAATAGAACTTCCCTGGGAGCATGGCTGGCCAGGCAGGGGGTGTGGTGAAAGTGGTAGAGTCCCAGGCCTCCAGCAGAAAGCGAAACTATAGGCCCCAGAAGTCTGAGCTGAAAAGGGATTAAATGGAACACTTCCAACCCCCACACTGGGTCGCTTCCTCCCCAGGTACCCTCCCTGGTGGTGTGGCTGGCCCGGCTGGTGGCCACATAGTAATACAGAAAGTAGGAAAATGAATATCAAGGGGAAGGCAATACCCTCAAAGAGGGAAGAGGAGAACATCTTCTGCAGAGCATCTCTGAAATCCTACCTGATAGTGAGGAAGAAGTACCACAGAAGAATCCACCCCCCAAAACCACCACAGCACCAAGGGGAAACAATGCAGATCCCCAGCTCAAAGAGCAGATGAAGAAACCAACACTGAAGACTCAAAAAAGGAAAAAAGAGATACATAATCTCTCTGACAAGGAATTCAGAGAAGAAATTGTGAGGATGTTTAATGAACTCAATGATAAAATGGACCAGATATCAATAAAATACAGGAGAACATAAATGAAGCAGTAGAAAGGGCAGTCAATAAATTACGGGAGGAAATGAGAACAGAAATGAGAAAAATGCAAACAGAAATATCATCACTAAAAAACTCAGTAGATGAAATAAAAGATGCAATAGGGGCTCTCAACAGCAGGATAACAGCAGCAGAAGACAGAATCAGTGAGACTAAGGATGAGCTGCAGAAAGTACTCAGGCAAGTACACTAAATGAAAAAGACCGAAAAACAGATCAGTGGCAGAACAGAGAACAATGGGATTAATCCAGAGGAACAACATAAGAATCATCAGAGTCCCAGATGGACAGGAAGGCAACCTCAAGGAAATTAGAACAGTTAAAGACATCCTTGCTGAAAAGTTCCCAGAGTTAAAGGATGAAGGCATCCAGATCCAAAAAGCCTGAAGGGTACCAGCAAGAGATCCCAATAAAAAGACTCCAAGACAGCCTTGTCAAAATAATGGGTGCCATAGATAGAGACACAATTCTTTGAGCTGCAAGATCAAAGAAGGAAATTATATACAAAGGAGCACACTTTGTATATAAGCATTCTTTCAGCAGAGCTCTCAGAAGAGACCCTTCAAGCCCGAAGGCAGTGGTGGGATATAGTGGAAAAACTCAAGGAATGAATGCCTCATTAAGAATTCTTTACCCAGCTAAACTCTCACTCAGATTTGAAGGACAGATACAGTTTCTTGGATAAACAACAGTTCAGGAACTTCACAGACTCAAAATCAACCTTAAAATAAGGCCTGAAAGGGTTACTCTAGGACGAGACAAAACCCAAAAGAACAACAAACTTATACATAAAGATGGCACATAATCCCATGACAATAATACCTCTCAATGTCAACAATCTAAATGCACTTTGTGGCCATATTGGTATCTGACAGCATAGACTTCAGGCTGAAGGTCAGAAGGGACAGAGAAGGTCACTTCTTAATTTTCAAGGGATACATATATATATCAGGAAGAAATTACACTCCTAAACATATATGCACCCAATGAGATACCAGCATAATATCTAAAACAACTACTAATAGACTTCAAAGAAGACATTGACAGCAACACAATTGTAGTTGGAGACTTCAACACTGCTCTATCAACTCTTGATAGATCAACAAGATGTAAACTCTTGTCTTGAGTGGTGGGAATGGGGCACTGGTGGGGGGTGGGTGCTGGAACATTGTATGACTCAGAACCAATTATGAACACTTTTGTAATTGTATATCTCATGGTGGTATAATAAAAAAAAAATTTAAAAAGAGTAGAGACATGGGGCATAGCTGTTACTGGCTCTCCCTGTGACCAGCTGCTCACGAGGCGCCCAGGAGGGATGGTGGGTTCTAGCCCTGGCCCACCATCCCAGCAGAACCTCGCAACAAGCCAGACGACACCCCACTCCATGAGGGCCTCCATTTTCCACATTTGGACTTCTCTCTCATAAGAACTCCACCCAGCAGACCAGCCTATCACAGCCCGGCTCATCGAAGTTCCACCCTGCAGCAGTCTTTCTTAAATCCGGCTCAGGTATGCCAGTCCAGAGACTCGCAGACATGGGGCAGAGCTGCTACTGGCTCTCCCTGTGACCAGCCGCTCACGAGGCGCCCGGGAGGGATGGTGGGTTCTAGCCCTGGCCGACCACCCCAGCAGAGCCTCGCAGCAAGCCAGATGACCCCCACTCCATGAGGGCCTCCATTTTCCACATTTGGACTTCTCTCTCGTCAGAACTCCACCCAGCAGACCAGCCTATCACAGTCCGGCTCCCGCTGCCGCTTGCGGCTGCGCCGGTTCATCAATAAATGCTGGACTTAGAGATGCCTACAATAGTATGCTACCTGCATGGCAAAGCCTGGCAAGCTACCCGTGTTGTATTTGATATGCCAAATACCAGTAACAATTATAGACCTCATTCCAGAATGGATTGAGGCTCTTTATGTTCCTGGAGCAAGCAGATGCCCTTGGGCTCTACTAGCATGAGACAGGACATATGGAGATGTTACTGGGGCCCGCTCGAGCAAATCGATGATGAACGGGAAAATAGTGATAGTGATAGTGATAGTGATAGAGAAATATGAGGGATTTGAGAAAACTGGACAAGAGAGACCAGGTGGTAAGAAAATAAGAAAACAACTGAATTCCATGGAGCAAATAACTAATGATGTTCAGGAATGGAGAGATCAAGTCACCTTAGAAGAGAAAAGGTGCTCTGAATCCAGCCATTAGGCACTGCTATATATCTGTATTAGAGGAAGGAAGGGTTGGGAAGAGCCCATGAATTTCAGATAAGGAAAGGTTGGTATTAAAAGATGATTAAACCATTGTCTAAAGCAATAGTGAGAAATGCAGGGTGCCAGAGATGAGTGCTGGGGAGCCTCTAATGGTGAGAGATGGAACTGCAATTTTAATGCAGCCCTGGGAAGAATGTGTTAATATTCCTTAAAAAAGAAGGTGAGAAGTACTTTGTTGTTGCTGCTGCTGTTATTTAGGCACTGCAATTTGTAATGCTGTAAATAATGTAGTTTCTGGTATATAATGTTCCAATGTTATATCCACCACCAGTCCTAGCATCCCTCCACCCATGTCTCACAGACCCGTTTCCCCCTCACCGCTTGGCAAATACTTTTCTTTTTTAATTAGATGATTATAGTTTGAATGACATGGTTATGATAGTGTTAAACACTTACGGGTTTAATGCACACAATTACCTCACCTCACCACCAAGGACCCTAAACCAACATCCTTGGTGTCACTTCCAGTCCACCTACCACACCTCACTACTCTTTTCCTCAACATTCTCAATTTTGTAATAAGGGTCAAGGATTTTCCATCATTTGCAACCTTCCATTCCCTTTTCTTGTTTCTTTGGGTAACACAAATGAGTGAGATCATTTGTTTTTGTCTTTCTGGATGTAGTAGAACTTTTAGGAAAAACTGGAGAGAGCAATATATCTTGATAACTGAAAAGATGTTTCTGAAATTTCAGAAAAATGGGATGAAAGGGATTGGGGAATGTCAGGTTGTTCTTATTCCAGTGAAGACATTGTCTATAAAACTAGTGTCAATTTTCTAGCTCTCCCAGTTTTCAGCAACCAGTACACTTGTATTTGTGGACTTATTTTGTGCCCAGTTACCACATAGAACTGATGTATGAAATGTCATGAATACAGATCTAATGCTTTGAAATTAACCTGTTCTCAATGCTTCAGTGACAATCACCTCTAATGTGGTTGTGGAGATAAACGTGAGAACAATATACCAAGGGAATTAAACACTAAGCATGTCTGAGGCCAAAGAAAGCAAAAGCCTCTAAAATTTAAAAAGAATATTAAATAAAATCACCCCAAGCCATTATTTTTAGAGAAATGTTTCCATGCATAACTTATGACACAAATAACTCCTTTATATAATCTTGTATATCTCCTGCAATCTCCTTCTTGCTCTCTCCTTTTCTCACACACACACATACACACACACACACACACACACACAATACACACACACTTCTTTTTTAAAAAAAATTATTATACGGCCGTGAGATATACAATTACAACGTTGTTCACGTTTGGAGGTTTTGGTCACACAGTGTTCCAGCACCCCGCCCTCCACCAGTGCCCATCACCCACCACCCATGTCCCCAATTCCCTCCCCCTCCCACGTCCTAGCTTAAATGGCAAGTTCTTTATCTCCTCTCTCTCTCCCTCTCTCTCTCTCTTCCTTCTCCTACACATTGTGGGTTGCACTACATTCACTTAGAAGCCATCATTTGTATTTTTTGTATTTAATGCTCAGTTCTATGTTGGTATCAGACCTTTTGACATTTATTCACACATGTTCCCTTCTCTATCTTACCTAAGCTCTGACTCCCACGCTTGTGGTAATTTCCACTTTTGGTAAGATCACCTGGTATATTTATGTCATGCAAATAAATGCAGTCATTCTATGTCTCTCTCTTTCCTTCTGACTAATTTCACTCAATATGATTCTTTCCATGTCCATCCATTTATAGGCAAATTTCATAACTTCATTTTCCTGACAGCTGCATAGTATTCCATTGTGTAGATGTACCACAGTTTCTTTATCCAGTCATCAGTTCTCGGGCATACTGGTTGTTTCCAGGTTCTGGCTATTGTGAATAGTGCTGCTATGAAAATAAAAGTACCTGGCCTGTGTCCGCCTCAGGTACTCTCCCTGGGGTGTGCGGCTGGCGGTAGGCACCTGGGGTCGTGGTAGAGCCCCAGGCTTCGACAGAAGGTGGAACTACAACCCCCAGAAGTCCGAGCGGAAGCGGAAGTAAACGAACATTTTGAACTCTCACACCGGCCTGTGGGCCTGTGTCCACCTCAGGTACTCTCCCTGGGGTGTGCGGCTGGCCGGGTGGGAGCCTGGGGTCGTGGTAGAGCCCCAGGCCTTGGGAGAGGGTGGAACTACAACCCCCAGAAGTCCGAGCGGAAGCAGAAGTAAACGGTCTTCATTTTCCTGGAGCAAGCAGTTGCCCTTGGGCTACACTAGCATGTGACAGGACGTATTGAGATGTTACTGGTGCCTGCTCAAGCAAACCAATGAACAAAGGGAAGACAAGTGATACAAGTGAAATGAATATGATGAATGGCTCAAAAAAAAACACCTCCCATTTCCTAGAAGTTTTATTCTTGTTTCATAGAAGAATCAAGATAGTGAACAGAAACTTAGACAAGGAGGAAATTCAAATGGCCAAAATACATATGAAAAAAATGTTAATTATCACTAATCATTAGAGAGATGCAAATCAAAACAACAATGAGATATCATCTCAAACCACAGAGACTGGCGCATATCCAAAAGAGCAAGAACAAGTGCTGGCATGGATGTGGGGAAAAGGGCACTCTTATCCATTGTTGGTGGGAATGTTGACTAGTACAGCCTTTTGGAAAACAATATGGACATTCCTCCAAAGACTAGAAATTGAGCTCCCATTTGACCCAGCCATACCACTCCTGGGGATATACCCTGGGAAGTAAAAAACACACAGCAGAAGCACCATCTACACTTTATTTTCACAGCAGCACTATTCACAATAGCCAGAATCTGGAAACAACCAGTGTGCCCGAGAATTGATGGATGACTGGATAAAGAAACTTTGGCATATCTACACAACGGAATACTATGCAGCTGTTAGGAATAGTGAAATTATGAAATTTGCCTATAAATGGATGAACATGGAGATGATCATGTTGGAGTGAAATTAGCCAGAAGGAAAAAGACAGATATAGAATAATTGCATTTATTTGCATGACATATATAAATGTATATACGTATATATATATATATATGTACATATTATGATACCAATATCTAAGATCAGGCAAAACATGGATCAGGTGGTCTTGTCAAAGGTGGAAATTATCACAAATGTGTGGGAGTCATAGGCTAGCTAAGACAGAGAATGGAACAGTGTGCTAATAATTGTTGAAAGTACTAATACCAATCTAGAACTGAGCATTAAATACAGGCAAAAAGATACACATGACAACCTCTAAATGTATGTATTGTAATCCGCAATGTGTAAGGGAAGGAAGAGAGAAAGAGGAGAGAGAAAGAGAAAGAGATAAAGAACCTGCCATAGAGGCAAGCTAGGAGAGGGGGGAGGGAATCGGGGACATTGGTGGTGGGAAATGGGCACTGGTGGAGGGATGGGGGCTGGAACACTATGACCAAAACCCAAATATGAACATCTTATAAATATCTTTGTAATTGTATATCTCACGGTGGCATAATAAAATATTTTAAAAGAATATGTCCAGCAAAAGGCACCTAGGCCTAATCAGTGTATTATCTGCATGGGGATATTAATTATTTCAAACATTTGGGGGACTTCTTCCATAGTCCCTTAGTTCTCTCAAAATGAAAAGTTTTTACACTGAGACACGAGTCTTGGTTTCAAGAAATAATAGCAATGCAGAGCTTGGTCTGTTATATAAAATAGACTGTAGCACAGAAATCACTTTTCATTCCAGTAGAAGTGGTGGTTAACAAAATGTGAAAAAGTACCTTAATAATGGTATCTTGGGGAAATTCACCCAGGGAAGTTTGGAGATCATTTTTTCAAATGGTAGCATTACTATCACAGGCATATATAAACTAAAAATGCCTATTTAGAGATGAAACCACACATTAGGATATTTTTAAAAAGTCTTACAAGCTTGCAATATAGTGAAGAGTTTATATTCAATTTATGACCTATAATTTATCTTAAAGAAAATAATATGTGAGAATGATCATCTCAAAATATTTACAAAAGTGGGAAATAATGTCCCCTGTTGGGTGACATGCCCTACTGAGCCTTAGGCTCTGGCTACACTTAGCTTGCAGCCCCTCTCAATTCTGTTAGAGAGATTTTTTCTTAGGGAATCAGCTCTGACATTTGTGAAGCCAAAGGGCCCACCTGAAGAACTGCATTTCAATAGGGTCCTTTACCTGGCTTCATCCCTAGATAGCCCAACCCACGGTGGGCTGGGCTGGAAGGTTTTGGCGGGCTTCTATCTATAAAATAAGCTAGGAGAAAGGAGAAGGGTCTGTTTGCCATTTTAGCTCCCCCTTGCTTTCTGCTCCTCCTCTCCACCTCTTCCCTGTTAGGCCTTGACACGTGTTGGCGGCCATACTGGGCTAGGATTCTAAACTTACATGCGGGACCCTAGCTAGGAACCTAAGTCTGGGGTTTTCTTGTTGTTGGATTGTATACCAGAACCTGGGAGAGTAAAGCCTTTTACAATTGCACTAGATTCCTGAGTTTTCATTTATTCCCCGTCAGCTACCAGGGAAGGAGAGAGGAACACCTTCCCTGATATCATTGGGGACCCCAGCAGCTCCCTGACAGTTCTGCACCCCAAAGGAAGCTGGAACTATTCAAGGACCAACAGGAAAAGCCTTAGGTGTGAGTGGGGTACTTTCTTTTTATTTGCTCAGAGAAGACAATTCTCTGAGGAGTTCAGAGTCCATTTTTTTTCCTGGTCAGTGATATGAGGTCAAATAATTCTGAGAACCTCAGATCTAAATAATGATTTTCAACCTTTTTTTTAATCTGTGACTAGAAGTTGAAAACCACTGAGCTAAATTATTAATTAAGTTCTCATTATTTCATCACCACACTGTATATCTGTGTGATAATATGAAGCAGTTTATAGACACTGAGTTCAAAAAAATTGAGCACACAGGTGGCTAATGAATTGCCCTATTTTTAATTCATAAATTTAACTTTTTACACTCATTTGATTTATTGTGTGTAATACATACAAATTCCCAATGATTCATACAAGCCATTTTTAACTCATGAAAGCATGACAAAAGCCTTTTAGAGAGTTGCCTTTGTCTCTTTTTAGAGTGTTCATTCTTCAGTGTGTATAAACAAGCAAATGCTTTGATATTCAAATTAATGAAAGCAGTTGAAATGAGAAATGAATCCATCTGCAAACCATGTGCTTCCATTTGACACACATTAATGAAAAGCTTACACACATACTTATACACACAAAGTTATCTGAGAGGCTATCTTACCACAGATGCGGTAAAAAAAAATTCCCTGGGAGGTAAAACAGGTTATTTTAAAATTCATGATAAAATCTACTTTGTAGATTGTCTCCCCTCTACCTACCACAATTGTAAATGTCTGGGATCATGAAATTTGAGGTTAGGGAAATATAGATTTAAACAATGACTTAACTATAACTGTATGACCTTAAATTAATTACATTTGGGGGTCTTAATTTAATCATCAAAATTCATGGGTACTTTGTTGTTCTTTTTTTAATTTTATTTAAGCACTGTTATTTACAAAGTTGTTCACAGAGCAGTTGTTTCAATCATTCGCTATTCCAACACCAGTCCCACCACTACTGTGCCCTTACCACCATCAAAAATCCTTGTTTTCCACCTACCCACATCTTCCTGGGCACTTTGGGAGTGATGAGGTATAGTAACTTTGTACAACAAAGCCATAAATGCTAATTGCAACATGTTACCTAAGCTATAATTAAAAATTTTAAAGTGATAACACGAAAATAATAATATAATATTCATTTTGCAAAAGTAATTTTAAGAACAATATGAAAGCATGCATATGATTCAGTTTAGTACCTGGAACTTAGTTTAGTACCTGGAACTGTTGCTCAATTGAAATAATTCAGTTTAAGTATTTCTTCAATTCCATAATCATTTTAATAAAAATGATTATTTTTATTGAAGATCGACTTTGACTGGGTCTCAGTTTTCTCCGCTATAAAATGTAGCTGTTACTTAACTCACAAGTAAGAAATAAAGGAGATGGCTAGAAAGATGACCCAAAGCATTGGAGCACATACTTTTCATGCTAAAAATTAAAGTTCAGTCCCCAGCATGGCATGGTTCCAAATTCCACCAGTAGAAACCTGAGCACAAATCCAGAAGTAAATAATGAGCATGGTAGGATTTGGTTCAAAGCAAATATGTATATTTATATCATCATCTTCATCCTCCCCTTCCTCCCTCCTCCTCCCTCCTCCTCATCACCATCACCATCATCACCATCATCGTCATATCATCAAGAAACAACTGTCACTGTCACTGTCTTCCCGTTCATCATCGATTTGCTCGAGCGGCACCAGTAACATCTCCATTTGTCCTGTCTCATGCAAGTAAAGCCCAAGGGCACCTGCTTGCTCCAGGAACATAAAGAGCCTCAAACCATTCCATCAGGTCATGGGAATGAGGTCTATAACTGTTACTGGTATCTGGCATATCAAATACAACACGGGTAGCTTGCCAGGCTCTGTCGTGCAGGTAGCATACTCTTGTAGTCACCTCTAAATCCAGCATACAAATAGTGATGTTAAAAAAGGAGACTAATGAGGACCGGATAGGATTCACAGAATGGGGGCAAGGCTTAAAAATCTATCTCCATCCCCCATTTTTTGCAGAATATTAAATCATTCATTTCAACCAAAAAAACATTTTAGCTGATCATTTTTAGTTCATCTGTATATATATGTAAACCATTTCCATAGTGTATTAGTTATCAAAATTCACCTGACATCATTATATACATATCTCTTGATCACTTGATATCCCGTTATTCATTGATTTGCTCAAGTGGACGCCAGCAATGTTTCCATTTGACCGTATATCACGTGCCAGTGTAGCCCAATGGCATCTGTCTGTTTTGGGGATATTAAGAGCTTCAAACTGTTTGTTTAGGGTCCTGATAAGGAAGTCTGACCATCTTGCAGGTGGCTGCCATGTGATCCTTTGGCGTCCCATGGGATCTAATCGGTAACTGCTCTAGTCTAACGGTCATCTCCAGATCACATTATATGACCAGCCCATCTGATTTTCGATGCTCTGGCAGATGAGACAGCATCCTTGATTTTAGAATAGTGACAGAGTTTGGAACTCCAGATTCCCTATCTCACTTGAGTGAGAGAATTTATATATATATATATATAAAATCATACACTACAAAAATCATAATTATCTTTTGGATAAGAAGATTCAAACATTTACTGACAAAATTATTATATTCTATCACTCAAATACAACTTACTGATGCTATTAATATATTAAACATTGCATTAAGTGCTGGATATCAGGAGGCCTATGATGGAGGAAATGACTCTTAAGATGGACAGAACATCAACTACCAGAGGATTAAAATATTAGATTATGATTTGGTTTGCCATCTTGTGCCTGAACAAGCTGGGGTATGAATATCACAGTGTGAAGTTGAGCAATAAGAATCTGGCCTAAGGATCATGGAGAGACAAATTACACAAGCATCACTGAGCACTAAGTTATGAGTATTCCCTGAGCTCTACTGAGTATGGCTCAAAATAAAAAAAATTTTTACAGATTTTTTTTCTTTTTGGGTCACACCCGGCAATACTCAGGGGTTTCTCCTGGCTCTGCACTCAGGAATTACTCCTGGCGGTGCTCGGAGTATAATATGGGATGTCGGGATCAAACCCGGGCCAGCATGGGCCTGCCACATGCAAGGCAAACACCCTACCTGCCAGACTATCGCTCCGGCCCTCAAAATAAAAAATATTTTGAAGGGAAGTCTGACTTGACTGATGTGGAGGGAGGCTCATCAGGAGGCAATGGAGAACAGTTATCATATATATTCCAGAGTTCCGGCATTTCTGTAGTTAACTTTCTCCAGGGTTACCCTCCCTCATCCAAGGCTTCACCATTCCATGCTCAAGATCACAGTAGACTTAAAACATGGATCAGAAGGTATTGTCAGTGGGTGGAATCTACTGCAAGTGTATGGGACTCATAGGTTAGGTAAGATAGAGCAGGGAACAGTATGCTAATAATCGTTGGAAATAATAATACCAGCCTAAAACTGAGCATCGAATGTAGGCAAAGGGATATATATGATAACCTCTAAATGTATGTATTGTAAGACACAATGTGTAAGAGAAGGAAGAGAGAAAGAGAGAGAGAGAGAGAGAGAAGAGGTAGAGAGGGAGAAGAGGTACTTGCTATAGGGACAGGCAGGCTGGGGACATTGGTGGTGGGAAATTGCCACTGGTGGAGGGGATGGGTGCTGGTGGAACACTGTATGACTGAAGCCCAAACATAAATATCTTTGTAAATGTGTATCTCACGGTGGTATAATATTTTTTTTAAATCATAGTCGCCTTATTTTCATCTCTGGCTCTCCCATGCCTACTAAACTACTTTTGGAGTTCAGTTATAGCCATCATTTGACTGTTCCCCTTGGCCCTTGCAAGGGGAATGTCTCTCCCATTTGCTCAAGTGCATCTGTCCTACTCTGGCTATAGAGTATGAAGGTTTTACTCTCATTCTATTTAGACTTGTGTCTTCAAAATATTTCTCTTTCTAACATGAATTCATTGCTGCAAGAGTCACCTGGAGAAAGGCAAAGACGAACTGACCCATTTAATATTTTATACGGTTTGAGGCTCTTTGTATTCCTGAAGCAACCAGATGCCATTGGGCTACACTGGTATGCAATCGGGTCAAATGGAAATGTTACTGGCGCCCACTTGAGCAAATCGATGAATAAGGAGATGTCAAGTGATCAAGTGATCAAGTGATAGCCTCTTTAATCAGGATGTGTCAAAATATCTCTAATTTTGATTACTAAGCAAGTTTTTTTCACAGCTTGACCAAAAGCTCAAGAACACAACCTCAGTCTTTAGAGATAGTACAGTAGGGCACCCACCACATGTGCAGTCAATCCTAGTAACGATTCCCTACACCACATACAGTCCCCCAAACACCCTACCTACTGCAAACACATTTTTTTTTTTTGCTTTTTGGGTCACACCCGGCAATGCTCAGGGGCTACTCCTGGCTCTGCACTCGGGAATTACTCCTGGCGCTCGCGGGGACCATATGGGATGCCGGGATCGAACCCAGGCCGGCATGAGCCGGCCGCGTGCAAAACAAACGCCCTACCCGCTGGGCTATCGCTCTGGCCCCAAACACATTTTTTTTAAAAAAGAGATTTAGATCAAAAGGAAATCAGGGGCATTTAAGAAATTCTAAAAGGAAGTTCTGGGCTCAAGTCATGAGCTTCCATGGAGATGGAGCTGAGGTACCTTTCCCCCCACCTCTGTCCTGTCCAGGGGGCCTAGGGGACCTGCCCACGAACTGCTGCTGGGTTGTCTGATCATGAGTCAGAGACACAGATACACAGGGCAGAGCTGCTACTGGCAATTCCTGTGCTCAGCTGATCATGAGTTGTCCAGGAGGGAGGGCGGGTTCTGGCTCTGGCTCACTACCCCAATAGAGCCTCAGAAAAGCCATAGTTACTCCCCAAACCATGATGGCAGCCATTTTCAACATCCAGACTCCACAGCTCATCAGAGCTCCACCCAAGAGAAAAGCCGATCTCAAGCCCAGCTCATCAGAGCCCCACCCTATAGAGAAGCCTATTTCAAGCCCAAGTATGCTGGTCTCAGTGGCTGAAGTTGCTGG
>JAJIBD010009477.1:0-21516 GCA_021461705.1 Cryptotis parvus | reverse complement strand
CTTCAGAACTCCACCCAGCCGACCAGCCCATCACAGCCGGATCAGCGACACCCACCCTGCAGCCCTTTCTTCCTCAATCCGGCCCAGGTATGCTGGTCAGAGACTCTTAGACATGGGGCAGAGCGGTTCCTTGCTCTCCCTGTGCCCAGCCGTTCATGAGGCAGTCGGGAGGCATGGTGGGTTCTAGCCTTGGCCCACCACCCCGGCAGAACCTCACAACAAGCCAGACGACCCCCACCCACTCCATGGGTGCCACCATTTTCCACATCCGGACTTCCCTCTCTTCAGAACTCCACCCAACTGACCAGCCCATCACAGCCCAGCTCGCGGCCGCAAGCGGCCGCGCGTTTCATCAATAAATGCTTTATTTGGAGGTGTTTAAAGAATATCCCTCCCGCATGGCAAGCCTAGCAAGCTGCTCGTGTTGTATTTGACATGCCAAATGCCAGTAACAATTATATTAGGTCATTCCCATGACCTAATATAATGGTTTGAGGCTCTTTATGTTCCTGTAGCAAGCCGATGCCCTTTGCTCTACTGGCATGAGACAGGACATATGGAGATATTACTGGTGCCCGCTCTAGCAAATAGATGATTAACGGGAAGGTCGTGATCGTGATGTGGGATCTATTTTTATTTGGATCATTGTTTATGTTGAGGTGCAGAAGCTGTTAATTTTATGTGTCCAATTAGTTTATCTTTGCTTTCATTTCCTTGGCCAATGGCATTAAATCATTGAAGATACCCCTAAATTCAATCTCATAAACAGATCTTCCTGTGTTTACCTCAGTATGATTTATGAATTCAGGTCTAGTATTTACATCTTTAATCCATTTTAAATAGACTTTTGTTTATGGTGTGTAATAGAGGTCTGAGATTATTTTTTTACATGTGACTGACGAGTTTTCCCAGCATTGTTCACTGAAGAGGTTTTCCTAGCTTCATTTCATACTCTTTGCTCATTTGTCAAAGTTTAGCTGTCTATAAACCTGAAGATTTGTCTGTGAAATCTCACTTCTATTTCATTTTCTGAGAGTCTATCATTATTCCTGTATCATACTGTCTTGATTACCCCATCTTAGTAATATAATTTAAAGTTATGGAAAGCAAAACCTTCATCTTATTTTTACTCTGGGGTTGTTTTGACTAGTTGAAGAATTTATTATTAATATAAATTTCAATAACATTTGGTCAATGTCTCTAAAAATTGATCTTATATATTTTATATATAGTAATATGTGATCACTGTCACTGTCTTCCCGTTCATCATCGATTTGTTCGAGTGGGCACCAGTAACATCTCCATATGTCCTGTCACATGCTAGTAGAGCCCAAGGGCATCTGATAGGTCCAGGGACATAAAGAGCCTCAAGCCATTCCATCAGGTCATGGAAATGAGGTCTATAATTATTACTGGTATTTGGCATAACAAATACGACATGGGTAGTTTGCCAGGCTCTGGAATAAAATAAGATACATGGGAGGGAAGTTTCCATCCACTGTATTTCCCAGTTACCATCCCTGCCTTTTCTTTAGGAGAAATAGAGAGTGAAGTAACCAGAACTAGCAGAAATAAACATAATACATAAACATAATACAAATCAAGACTTTGCCTGAGAAAACTTCGGACTCTTCCAATTATTTTTTGTATCACTTTGACACTAATTACTCATCAATTCACCTTACGTTCTTGTAATAAAAGGCAAGGGAATATATCTGGATTACTGTTAATTTCTTCCTCAGCCTATCAGGAAATGAAGATGAGTTCTTTACTATCATATGAACATAATGCCTTCCTCAGGATAAGATTATCCAGTTTTGAGAGGGGAAATGGGTGGCGGCCACACTGAGAGGTGCTCAGGGTCAACAAGGCTCTGTGCTCAGGGAGCACTCCTGGTGGGACTCTGGGAACCATAAGGATATAGGGGATCAAAAGCAGATTGGTCATATGTAAAACACCCACCTGCTTTGCCATCACTACAGCAACATAAGAACAATTTTTATTGGGGCGAGCAACACACCAGCTGGGTTCAGGGGACAATCTTATGAGGTGCGGGGAATTGAACCAGGGTCAGCTGTGCGCATGGCAAGCACTGTAACCACTGCATTCTCAGGGCTGCACACATGGCGAGCACCTTAGCCACTGAACTCTCAGGGCTGTGCTCTTGGTGAGCACCCTAGCTACTGCACTCTCAGGCCTGTACTCATGGAGAGCACTCTGGTCACTGCACTCTCATATATCTATATATCTGGATAGATGATAGATAGATAGATAGATAGATAGATAGATAGATAGATAGATAGATAGATAGATAGATGATAGATAGATAGATAGAGATAGATAGATAGATAGATAGATAGATAGATAGATAGATAGATAGATAGATAGATAGATAGATAGATAGATAGATAGATAGATAGATAGATAGATAGATAGATAGATAGATAGATAGATAGATAGATAGATAGATAGATAGATAGATAGATTGATTGATTGATTGATTGATTGATGATTATGGGAACACACCGACCTGTGCACAGCCCTAAATCCTGGCTCTGCACTCTGGGAGCACTCTTGGAAATTCACCAGGGGACCTTATGGGGTATTGGGGATTGATTTCAGGTTGGTTTCATGAAAGACAAATGTCCTAGCTGGTCTAATTTATCTTCAACCTCCTGTCACGGTATCTTTTGTAAGGACTGCACTGAATCTGTACAGTTATTAGGTAACTGTATTTTTGACAATATTAATCCATCTAATACATAAACATAGGTGAGTTTTATTTTCTTTCTTTCACTAGTGAATTATAGTATACTTTTTTTCTATCTTCATTTGTATGATTTTTAAAAATAATTTATTATACCACCATGAGATATACAATTACAAAGATGTTCATGTTTGGGTCTCAGTCATACAGTATTCCAGCACCCATTCTTCCACCAGTTCCCATTTCCCACCATCAATGTCCCCACTTCCCTCTCCCTCCCCCCAGCCTGCCTCTATGGCAGGCTCTTTACCTCTCCCTCTCTCTCTTACCTTCTCTTACACATTGTGGCATACATACATTTTGTATGCCACAAAATACATACATTTTGAGGTTATCATGTATATCCCTTTGCCTCTATGCCACAAAATACATACTTCATCACTTGATCATTTGATATCCCATTATTCATTGATTTGCTTGAGTGGGTGCCAGTAACATTTCCATTTGACCTATCACATGCCAGTGTTGCCCAATGACATCTGGTTGCTCAAGGAGTATGAACAGCCTCTAAACATTCATTCAGTTTCTTGACGAAGAAGTCAGACCATATTGAAGGTGGACGGGCCACAAGATATTTTGATGTCTTGTGGGATCCAGTTGGTAACAGCTCTAGTCCAGCGATCATCTCAAAGCTCTCCTGAGCTTCTGCTGCATCGACCAGTATTGCTGCTCTTCTCTCTTTGGGTCTTCCTTTATTGCTTCTCTGGACTGCTTTGTGAGCTTGTACATTAGCATTTGATTGCCAGAGGCTCGCACCTTGCCACTTGGCGAATGAGCTCGAGAGTTTTTGAAGGCAGGTGTCCTTTTGTGTTTTTTCTCAGCATTCTTCACCCAATCATGGAGGTGCAGAACCAGTTGGTTGTATTCTTCATCGATGTCATCAATGATGGTATCTTTCCATGTTGCTGCAATGGTGCCAAAGAGTTCCCAGTTGGTGGTCATTCTGGGAGTTCTCTTCTTAAGCTTTGCAGCCTTTTCTCCCTGTTGCATGAAGTAGAATTTTGTACGAAGGAGATAGTGGTTCGATCCTGTTTGGAATTTTGGTACGACAGCTACATTGGTCAGGCAAAACTGTCGATTGAAGATGTGGTCAATTTCATTGTGAAACTGTCCTCCAGGAGATTCATTCCCATGTCCAACGTTTCGCTTCAGCCTTATGGAACTGTGAATTCCCATGAATGGTCTTGGTGGACATGATGAACTCAGTCTCTCACCCTGTCCGTTCTATTCTAGGCCATGGGTTCCAAAGTGGAGTTCTTTGGCCAATCTTCTCAGTCCTATCTTTTCATTAAAATCGCCAACTATGATCTTGTAGAATGTGTGATCTTTTTTTTTTTATAGAACTCCAGTTCCATGTATAATTTCTCAATTTCTTCTTCCTTGTATTGGATATTGGTGCATAGGCAACGAAGATAGAAACTGCTGGCAGTGGGCCACATCTCTTTAAGTGTAATCGTCCTGTCTGGTTTTTTAGGCATTCAAATGAATCAATGGCCATGATCGTGTTGACAAAGATACCGATGCCACGATGCCTCTTTTGTCACATGCTCTGAGGAATAGTTCTTGTCCGGTGTCAAAAGCGGTGTGATGCAATTGACAACTCCTCCTCTCAGTCAGAACAAAGATGTCATACTTGATATTTCGCGCTTGCACCATCAAGTCCTCAATATATGCTTCTGATGCCAGTGTATGTGCATTGAAAATACAGACAGTCATTTTGGTCCTTCTTCGTGTTGGCAACCTAGTTTGACCCTGGAATTTTATCAGGCACTCCTGTTCTTCCTTCTTAGTGCTGCCTATGAAGGGATCTTTCAGGGTCGGGAAAATAAATATTGTTATTATTAGTTTTGACATATTGAATAAGCATCGGACAGCTTGCTAGGCTCTGCCATGCAAAAATACATACATTTTGAGGTTTTCATGTATATCCCTTTGCCTCTATTCAATGCTAAGTTCTAGGCTCATATCAACATTTCCAATGATTATTAATACACTGTTCCTTTCTCTGTCTTACCTAACCTCTGACTCCCACACACTTGTGGTTGACTCAACCTATTGACAAGACCTCCTAAACCATGTTTTGCCTTGCCTGGATATTATACAATGCCTGGTATCATACTATGAGTGTGTGTGTGTATAATGAAAAATGATATAGAATTTTCATTATATATATATTCCACAAATAATTACAGTAATTCTATATCACTTTCCCTCTGGCTAATTCCACTCTGCATGATTCTCTCCATGTTGATATATTTGATTTATAATTTTATTTTTATACATCTTTTACCTGTTTTCTTAAGCTTATTTTACTTTCATTTTAAATTTTATAATATCACAATGAGATAGACAATCACAAAGCTGTTCATGATTGGGCTTCAGACATACATTATTTAAGCACCCATCCCTCTACCAGTACACATTTCTCACCACAAACATCAAAATTTTAATTAAAGTGTTATGATTTACAAAAGTTATTTTTAGTTGAGATTTAGATATACAGTGTTCTACCACCAACATCACTACCAGTGTAAGTGCTGATTTTTGAGATGGAATTTCCATTGGGAATAAAATATTTTTTGTCTATTCATCTTGTTATCTGCATATAGAAATACCATGGATTTCTGTTTGTTGATTTTGTAACTATACAAGTTTATTGTTTTTAGAAATTTTTTTTCTCGGTAGTCTTTAGTGTTTTTAAGTATGATCTCATCTGCAAGTAGTGATAGCTTGACTTATTTTCAAATCTGAAAGTCCTTAATTACTATTTATTGTTTTATTTATGTGCAAGGACTCCCACTCTTATACCAAATAGCAGTGGTGGGAGCAGCACCCTTTCTTCCTTTCATATCCACTCAGATGAAGGCCATTCAGTTTTTCACCTTTTAGTTTTTGTATAATGTTTGCTGATTTTTCATAGTAAATGTCTTTAGCTGTTAAATGATAAATGGCTTCACTTGAGGAAATTCCTTCTACCCCAATTATATTGAGAGTTTTTATTTTTTTAATCTTGGATCTTGTCAAATGCTTTCTTTGTGTCTATTGGTCTGATCAAATGAGGGTTTTTTCCTCATTTTTTGACCATAGTAGACCATGTTCAGTTCTTACTCTTGCCTCTGTACTCAGGGCTCACTCATGGAGGATATATGTGATGCTGGGATCAAACCCAGATCAGTAACATGCAAGGCAATTGCCTTACCTACTGAACTTTCTCTCTGGTTTGTGATTATATGTTTTTATTCCTTTTTGCATGGGTATGGTATATTATATTGATTTGCTTGTGTATAACAAATTATTTTTGGATCCCTGTACTAAATCCTACTTGGTATGATTTAAGATATTTTTGGTGTATTGTGGTATTCCGTTTCATATTTTTCGAGAATCCTTTCATCTATGTTCATCAGGGATATTTGTCTATAGTTTTCTATCGAAAATTCTATAGAGTTTGCTTTAGGTGTCAGAGTAATATTTGTCTAATAGGAACTGTTTGGGAGGATTGCTGTTTTTTCAACTTTCAGAAAGAGCCTAAGAAGGATTGGCAGCAAATCTTTAAAGGGAAGAACTCACCAAAATATCCAGCTGGACAGAAGTTTTTCGGGGTGTGGGAGACATACTTTGATTATTACTGTTTCAGTTTCCTTGATGAGTATAGGGCTGTCTGGCTCCTCTGAGTGCAGCCAGAGTTATGCCTGAATATGTAGGTTCCTAGCAGGAGGCTTGCATTCTTTGTGGAGTGTGAATAGAGATGCAAACACAAATGCACCATTCAGTTGTAAGTAGCAGTGTCTTTATATCACTAAATCTTTTGTTGATCTAGAAAACAACATGGCTTTTTATCAGTAACATTCCCTGAAGTCAATGGACTAAACTCTCTTATCACAGGCAGAGTGGTGGGATGGACCAGATAATAAAATCCATGCCTTTGCTGCTTATAAAACATATCTAAAACCATAGAGTAGACAAGCTTAGAGTTAAACGATGGAAAACAGTTATATAAGCCAATGGAAAACAAAGAAAAGAGACCTGGACAGCCATACAAGTATCAGACAAAATTGCATTCTATCTAAAGCCAGTAATTAGAGATAGGGATGGACACTACCTACTGATCAAGGGAACAGTAGGCCAACAAGCACTAACTCTAATCAACATATTCACACCAAATATTGGGTCAAAATGTTTGTAAGGCTTTGCTCACAGATAAAAACAATAATAGAGGGAGACTTCAACAAATCACTCTCACTACTGGATAGATCCACTAGGCAGAATATCTATAAAGACATAGAGCACTAAATGAGGAACTAGAGAAGTTGGGACTAATGGATTTATATAGAGCCTTCAATTCTCAGAAAGCTGAACACACATTCTTCTCTAGTATACATGGAATGTTCTGTAGGACTTATGACATTTTAGGACATAGGTTTTACCTATATAAATTCACAAGTGTAAGAACCATACCAATCACTTTATTAGACCACAATGTCAGAGAGAGAGAGAAATTAACCATAAAGAACAGATGTAGAGAAACACCTGGAGATGAACAACATGCTACTACATAATAGCTGAATCGAAGAGGAAATCAAGGGAGAATAAAGATTCCTTGAGACTAATGACAATAGTGAAATAAAAAGATTCCTTGAGACTAAAAAGATTCCTTGAGAGGCCCCATTCACTCTCAATGAAACAAACATCTCTGAATGCAGCAGTTAGAAAGATTTCACCGGTAGAGAAATCAACATGATGAACGACCTAAAACCTGAGCTGCGCAGGAGGAAGAGAGAGGCATGGAATGCCTTCAAAGGCATCAAAGAAACAGCTAAAAGGACAAAGAACCTCCGGCTCTGGGCACATCTCTTTGACTCCACCATTCTCCCTGCATTAACATACGCCTCAGAGACCTGGGCCCTATGAAAGCAGGATGAGAATGCTATTCGGGTCTCCCAGAGAGGAATTGAAAGAGCTATGCTTGGAATATCACGCCTCACTCAAGTGAGAGAAGGAATCCAGAGTTCTGACCTCTGTCGCTATTCCAGAATCAGGGATGCTGTCTCGTTTGCCAAGGCATCGAAAATCAGATGGGCTGGATATGTAATGTGATTTGGAGACAACCGCTGGAGTAGAGCCATTACCGACTGGATCCCACGGGATGTGAAAAGATCAGGTGGCCACCCACCTACAAGATGGTCAGACTTCCTTGTAAAGACCCTGAAGGAACTGTTTGAGGCTCTTCATATTCCTGAATCAACCAGATGCCATTGGGCTACATTGGCACGTGATAGGGTCCAATGGAAATGTTACTGGTGCCCGCTCGAGCAAATCGAAGAATAACGGGATTCAAGTGATCAAGTGATCAAGTGAGACTAATGACAAGGAAGAAACAAGTTACCAAAATCTATGGGACAGTATAAAGCCATATTTAGGAGTAAGCTCATAGCGATACAGGCCTGATTCCTTCTGTGCCTCTGTCTAGTAACTTATGAAGAGTATTTTCATGTGATGAAAAGCTTCATTGTCAAAATACAATGGAGAATTATCTGACAGGACCAAATATATTTTTTGAAGAGCAGGAAAAGAATGATTTTGGAAACAAAAGGTAATAAATTAATGAAGACTCAGACCTGATATGTTGTTTCCAAAGTGTGAAACATATTTGTGTGACTGGACTATGCAAGTTTTATTTTCTTTTCAATAGAACACAGGAAGCACAAGTCATAAATGTAAAAAAGTTAATAAATTGAACTTTACTTAAATTAAAATACTTTTCTTTATAAAATATATTGTCATGAAAAAATAAAATGAAAATGTAGGCTTTAGATTGGCAGAGGTAATCTAACAAATATCTATTCATAAAGGAATTATTTACAGTGCTTTTATGATGTATATTGCTTTATATGTTTGCTAGATATAAAAAATCTAGTCAATAATGAATGAGAAAATTGAGTCGATATTTTCCTCCAAAATATTTCCATATGATGAATGAAGAATGATGCTCAATATCATTAGTTTTAGGTAAAAAAATGATGCTATACATTTATTTGAATGGTTGAAACTCAAAATTTTTAGTGCTGAGGGATACAGAGCTTATTCAGAGTTGGTGTAATATAAAAGACTACAATTTCCTTGGAATACAGTTCAATGCTTTATAATAATGCTAAGCAACCTTTTAACTTATGTGATAGCACATAAAAACCTAAGGTCACATAAACACCTGTAGGTAAATGTTTAGAGCAATTTTAATAATTTATAAATAAATTGAATCCCTGTAAGCTCTATATAAATTATCTGAAAAATGGATAACTCTGATCTGATAAATACAAAATAGAATACTGTTCATACTGTAAAGAAACAAATTACTGATGTAATCAGCTCTAATGAATATGTATAGCTATGCAAATGAAAGGTATTAGATGGAAATATCTATATATAAAGTATGATTCAGATAATTCACCTATTGTTTGACTAAATTTCTCTACTAAGAAATGCTACTTCATTTATATGAGGCTACTGGTAAACAAACACAAATTAATGTGTGGAAATAATTATTTCAGAAAAATACCCTGAACAATTTTGTGGCAGTACTTTTCATCTATCTTTCTATCTATCTATCTATCTATCTATCTATCTATCTATCTATCTATCTATCTATCTATCTATCTATCTATCTATCTATCTATCTATCTATCTATCTATCTATCTATCTATCTATCTATCTATCTATCTATCTATCTATCTATCTATCTATCTATCTATCTATCTATCTATCTATCTATCTATCTATCTATCTATCTCTATCTTTCTATCTATCTATCTATCTATCTATCTATCTATCTCTATCTTTCTATCTATCTATCTATCTATCTATCTATCTATCTATCTATCTATCTATCTATCTATCTGTCTGTCTGTCTGTCTGTCTGTCTGTCTGTCTGTCTGTCTGTCTGTCTGTCTGTCTGTCTGTCTGTCTGTCTGTCTGTCTGTCTGTCTGTCTGTCTATCTATCAATTTTTAACTTTTTAAAATTTATTTATTTATTCTTTGACAATTACAAAAAATGTTCATGTTTGGATTTCAAGCCATATGGTGTTCCAGCACCCATCCCTCCACCAATGCCCACCTCCCACCACCAATGTTCATGATACCCTCCCACTCTCCCCTTGCCTGCCTCCGTGGCAGGTTCTCCATCTCTTTTCTCTCTTTCTCTCTCTTTCTCTCTTCCGTTCTTACATGTGGTAGATTGTAATAGACTTTCTACAATTACTGGTCCACTGTTCCTTTCTCTATCTTACCTAACCTCTGCTCTTGTGGCAGTACTTTTAATAAATAGGTAAACCTTTGCAGTATTTGATGACGGAAATCATTGAATAGCTATATTTAAGAATGTGAAACAACTGTCTTATTAGAACAACTGAGAGAATAAATCATTGTGGTTGCATATGTGAACAACATACATATTTGGGGAGAAATGTGTTTTCTCCCTGGATGCCATTTGGTAGTATACTCCAATTACACAGGCCTACATATAACTACATTGCCAGATATTGACTATAGAACCAGCAATATTATTTGTTGATCATTCATTTGCTAGACATATGCCATATTCTAAATATTTTATTATTACTTGAATTTAAAGTTACCAGTAAAAACCCAACATTTCTACCTTGTATTTTTTTTAAATTTAATATTTTATTATACCACCATGAGATATACAATTACAACATTGTTCATGTTTGGTGTTTTCATTTTTTTTGCAAAGAAATCAGATTTGCCTATGTGAAAAATATAGCTTGTTCTATAAAAGAAAAATGGTGCATGTGTGTATTGTTGCAGACCACCTGGGCCCTCCCTGCATGCAGTGTTCCGAGACTTCCAGGGAAATACCTAGTGGTGTTCAGGGAGCTCCAGGTCTGCATCTGGCCATGCTCTGGGAACTTTGCATTGTCAGAGGTAAAAACAGGTAGGCTAGAAGCAAGGCAAGCAGCCTAACCCATGCATTCTATTTCTAGTAAGACTGTTTTATATACTTCTAAAATCTGTATTATTCTTAGCCTTGTATAGTTAAAGCTTACTTATCTGAAGGCACATTTTAATGCATGATTTAAGAAAAGACGTAGAAAACAAAAATTTAGACTGAGGACTTAGTTGCCATTTTACATACTAAAATCACTAAATGACAAGGTATTTAAAAATGATTTCTTTTAAGTTCATAATAAAATAACAGCAGGGGAAATGCTTTTAATATATTCTTTAAAAATTATCTAAGCAGTAAAATACTGTTTTACTTCCCAGAGGCCACTGATAAAACCATGCAAGAACATCAGAGAAAAGCTGAGGGAGATAGGTGGTAGCCCCAAGGGAATGCAGTGCTTCATTGTTTTATGTTTCTACTGAAAATCTGGAGATTTTGCATGCAAACATCTTATTTCATGGCACTGCTTCTCAAATTGAGAGATTAAATCTAGCCGCATAAAGGTTTTTCAATAAATTAGGTTGCACAGTCTTTGGTTTATATAAAATTGATGCGTCATCTGATATGCTTTCAATTGCTAACTTTTGTTTCACAAAGCTGAAAGGAATTTTATCCAGTGATTATCTAATCAGAAAAAATAGCTTCTACCTATCTTGTCTTTAACATAACTTGCTGCCAAATGTAGTTTTGACTATTGTAAATCACAATGCAATTTAACAAGTAAAAATGATTCCAGTTTTGTTAGAAAAGGTACAAATTATTGAAAGCATCCATCCTTATCAGTAGAATGCTTCAAAAAATTGTGAGTATTTCACACTGATTAGGACAATTTAATGTTATATTGGTTACACTGCTTTATTTAGGCAGAAATTTTACAATTTAGTTGCAGTTAGGTATTGCAATAATCCCACTAAACCTTCTCATGTTTATGCTACACCAAACTACAGAGTAAAGCCTGAATTTGACCTTTTAGTTATGACAATGACATATAAAAATTTCACCTGAATTAAACATAATTAAAAGTTCAAGACAAAGCATACTTATATGAGTTTTAAGATTTTTGTGTGGCTTTCTAATAGAAGAATGTTATCTCAATCTATCCAACTACCAGTTTCCCAATGGCACAGAATATGCTTGAGAAAACAGAAGTATATAAAGCAGCTTCTGTACCCAGAAATATTTGGACCTGGTTTTCTGGTTTCATTTAATTAAGGAGAACAGCAATGTATGCTCATGAAAATGGTTGAACTGAGCAAGCATTTCAGAAAAAGCAAAACTGTGTCTCCTGAATTGTGTTTTCAAGGAACTAGGGAAGAGGTGCTGAGTACTCAGATTCCCTGCACTGAACATACTGGAGGCCCTGCCATGTACTTCTGTTAAGTGGAAGACTGCAAAATCAGTGGTTTAAATGAATAGTATATGTGAGAGTCAAGAGTAGGTCCTGACTCATGGAAAATACTATAACATGGATACTTTATGATAAGATATAGAAATGTGTCACAGATTCTGATTCAGAAGTAGAGTCAGATTTTAATAAAGGAGTTGAACCAAAAATGAAAGCAGAAAAATAGCTCAATTATTATGTCAGAGCAGGATAAGATCCCCCAGCCCCACTTCCACACACATCAGAATATGATGGCTTGGGTTCCTAAAGGAGATTTTTTGCAGTTCAAGGTTGAAAAAAATTCTATTTATGAGAGATGCTTCTGAACCTATGCCAGGGTGAGTCTATTGGGGCATACCAAAGGTCCCCAAGTCACACTCATGAACCTTTCTCCTAGTGTCAAGTAATCTCATCCACGAGTCATTATCCAGAGAGTCATATATAAATCCCAAAAGAGATCAACAAGTGATGAGATGCTTCTGGACTCCATTCCAGGTTGAAACTACTTGGGCACCAGGGATGGGGACGGATGATCCCACCACCCAACCAAACAGAGCCCCAGCAGCTGAAAACCTTCACGCTCCACAATTGCTGTCAAGTTCACAAGATTGGACTCTACTGCTTGGATGAGCCCCATCCAAATATGAGTCTCTTTGAAAAACTCAGGTACACAGGTTTTGTCATTGAAATCTCCAGAGTTTTACAGAGTCAGGGAAGGGCTACATTTCCCCATCTCCCTATTCTTCCAGAAGTCTCACTAGTCATGCTCATGCCCCAAAGCCACCACCTAGTTAAAAATTTAACTCCAGCTTTATCACCCCATTAGAAAGTCTGGAATTCCTGGAGTGAGTAACCACATTTGCAGCCATGCAACTCTGCAACATTGTTAAACTGAGTGTACTACATTCAATGGTATGTAAATTACAAGACAACCAACAGCAAAACATAAACACACAATTCCTATTCTGTAATAACATGTCAGTAATTTCTTATACAAGGACCTAATTGCTTCATAGTAAGATTGAACAATATGCACTATCTTCTACAGAAATATTTTTGGTCATTTTTAGCAAATTATTTATAGCAGCAATATAAGATAAATTATTGAGGGTCTGCTATAGGGGCAGACTTATGGGATGGTTTGGAAAATTGGAAATAAGGTGATGGGAAGGGGCAAGTGTGGTGGAATTGCTGTTGGATTATTGAATGTCTGTAACATATTATCGTGAACAACTTTGTCAAAATATTTTAATTCTATTTATTTATTATATTGGAAGTGCTATTACTCTGATGGAGAGAATAATCAAGAACCCATTGTACTAAGTTTTGCAATGAATAACAGCATGCATATACCATTTTGAATGAATGATTTTACATCCTGAAGTATATCACTTGTATCACTTTACTTGTATCGCTTGTCTTCCTTTTGTTCATCAATTTACTTGAGCAGGCATCAGTAATATCTCCACCTGTCTCGGTCATGTGCTAGTGTAGCCAAAGAACATCTGCTTGCTCCAGGACCATGAAGAGCCTCAGGCCATTCCTTCAGGTCATGGGAATGAGGTCTATAATTGTTACTGGTTTTTGGCATATCAAATACAACACAGGTAGCTTGCCAGGCTCTGCCGTGTGGTTGGTATACTCTCAGTCGTGGACTCTCATCTCGTGCATTTAATGATGAACCACAGTGGAGTGAGATCTCTTGGGTGGAACTCTAATGAGCTGTGGAGTCCAGATGTTGAAAATGGCGGTCCTCATGGTGTGGGAGTTCCTCTGACTTCTTGTGAGGATCTATTGGGATGGCGGGCCAGGGCTAGAACTCACCTTCATTCCCGGTCACCTCATAATCAACTGAGCACAGGGAGAGCTGGTAGCAGCTCTGCCCTGTGTATCTGAGTCTCTGGATCATGCATACATGGGCTTGAAATAGTCTTCTCTGTAGGGTGGGAGTCTGATGAGTAGGACTTTAGATTAGCTTTTCTGTTGGGTGGAGCTCTGACGAGCTGTAGAGTCTGGATGTTGAAAATGGCAGCCCTCATGGTGTAGGGGTTCTTTTGGCTTCTTGTGAGGCTCTGTTGGGATGGCGGCCAGGGTTAGAACTCGCCTTTACTCCCAGGTGCCTCATGATCAGCTAGCACAGGGAGAGCTGGTAGCAGCTCTGCCCCATTGTGTCTGAGTATCACTCCAGCTCTGGGCTTTGAATTTGAAGTTTATATGTCCAGAAGTGAAATTGCTGGGTAATATAGCATCACAATTCTGAGTTGACTGAGAACACTCCTACTGTTTTCCATAGGGGTTGTATCAGATAATTTTCCCATAAGTAGTGATGAGAGTTCCTTTTCACCAATCCCCATCAACAGAGATTATTTCTAGCATTTTTGATATATGCCATTCTCTCTGGTGTGAGATTGTATCTCATTTTCTTCTTGGATTTGGATTTCCCTAATAATAAGGGATGATGAGCAGTTTTTTTTTTTTTTTTTGCTTTTTGGGTCACACCTGGCAATGCTCAGGGGTTACTCCTGGCAGTTTATGAGCACTTTTTCATGTAACTATTTGCTATCTGTTGGTCTTTCTATGAAGTTTCTGTTCATTTCCTCTCCCCATTTTTTGATAGAGTTTAGGTTTGTTGTAGTTGTTGATATTTATGAGAACTGAATATCAACCTTTTCTCTTATGTTCTGAGTGTGAAAGTTTTCCCCATTAGTTTGATGTCTTTTAGTTTTATCCCATGTTACTTTTGCTATGCACAAAAAGTTTAATTTCATTGAGTTCCATTTGTTTATTTTTTATTTTATTCTGTCGCCTTTGCCAATGACAACACATCATTGAAAACATCTTTAAAAAGCATAAATATTGATCCAAAGGTATCAAAGGGTCAATGAGAGTCTACAAAACAGAAAAACATCAGTGGTATAAAGGAATGTATAGCTAAATATCTATACCACAAACTTCACAAAACAGAAAAAATTCAGATCAAAACTTCAACAAAAAACTTTAAATTTCTTGTCAAGGAAAGAAATTTTTCCCCAAGCTGGGGGAAAGCAGGAGGGAAACTGGGCGCGGGGGAGGAAAGTTTACACAGGGTGGTGCGATTGGTACTGGAACACTGTATATATATATAAAGTCAATAATGAATAGTTTTATAAATTTAAGTACTTTAATAAAAATTTTTTCATGGTAGCATTAGGATTTTATCAGGCATTCCTTGTTCATCCTTCTTAGTGCTGCTGTATTAAGGGCTCTTTTAGGGTCAGGAAGATAAACATTTTTATTACTGGTTTTGGCATATTGAATACGCATTGGACAGCTTGCCAGGCTCTGCTGTGGGGGTGGTATACTCTCAGTAGCTTGCTGGGCTCTCTGAGAGGGCCTGGTATCTGCTCTGCCTGGTGTATCAGGGCCAAACTAGTCTCCAAAACGAAAGACTAAAATGACTGTACTTTCAATGCACATACGTTGGCTTCAGAAGCATATATCAAGGACCTGATGATGGAAGCACAAAAGACATCATTGGTCTGACTGAGATGAGGAGGCATCAATCGCATGACACCGTTTTTGACACTGGAGAAGAACTCTTCCTAGAAACATGCAAACGAAAGAGGCATTGGTGGTGTCAATGTCCTTGTCAACACTAACGTGGCCGTGAACATTGATTCATTTGAATGCCTAACAAACCGGAAAGGATGATTACTCTTGAAGAGATATGGTCCACTGCCAGCAATTTCTATCTTCATTGTCTACTCACCAATATCCACATACAAGGAAGAAGAAATTGAGAAATTATACATGGAACTGGAAGAGTTCTATAAAAAAGATCATACCTTCCACAAGATCATAGTTGGTGATTTTATTGATAAGATAGGACTGAGAAGATCGTCTGAAGAACTCCATATCGGGGCCCATGGCCTAGAATGGAACGGACAGTGTGAGAGACTATCTGAGTTCATCATGTCCACCAACACCATTCATGGGAACTTATAGTTCCAGAAGGCTGAAGCGAAATGTTGGACATGGGAATCTCCTGGTGGACAGCTCCACTATGAAACTGACCACATCATTTTCAATCGAAGGTTTTGCCTGATGTCACTGTCGTCTCAAAATTCCAAACAGGATGGGACCACTATCGCCTTTGTGCAAAATTCTACTTCATGCAACGGGGAGATAAGGCTGCAAAATTTAAGAAGAGAACTCCCAGAATGACCACCAACTGGGAACTCTTTGGCACCATTGTGGCAACATGGGAAGATACCAACTTGTTAGTTCCTACTCCAAAGGTCCCAAAACTCCATTCTTAAAACATTGTCACTTCTATGTTCTTTCCAAGACTATTTGAAATAACTGATAATCTGGGAATAACTAAAGTGTCCAAGAAGAGATGAATGGATCAAGAAACTCTGATACCTACACAATGGAAGTGGTGTACCTGGAAAGAAAAGATGAAACCATGTGATTTGCCATATTAGGTGGATCGATTTGGGAGTATCTTACTGAATGAAGTTAACAAGAAGGAGTAGGAGAGACACTAAAATTCCCATGTGCTGAATAAGAAAGAAACATACTAAGGGAATTACAAATATTGAAAGGGACCAGAGCATGAGAACTCTCCCACAAAAAATAAATCTACAACATTGGGGGATGTGATCGGGGGTGTTGGAAAATATGGGGCAGACACTGAGTCAATGGTGTGGGGAAGTTAACACTGGTGGAGGATATGGTGCTAGAACATCATATTCATTAACAGTAGTTTAAATTATGGAGTCTAAAAATAAAATAAAAATCTTGAAGAAGGAAAGTAAAAATAATTTGGAAGTAAATTATAACTTTAGAAATTGTTAGACTACCTTTTGCTTAGAAAGAATTTACATGTTTAAGTTCATGTATTTTTTAAAAAAGTCTTAAAACAATGATCTAAGTATTAAACACAAGAACCTAGACAGAGAGAACAAATTAAATGCAAAAATATGTAAGAAAATAAATCATAAAATTGAGAGTAGAAATAAATGAAAAAGAAAGCAGACAGAGAACATTGGCAATGTCAAAGCTGGTTCTTTTGGGGAAAATCTGATTTGTAACCATTAATGTTAGAGTGTTAGTTACATTTTAGCTGTTAATATATTTTGGTAGTCAGTGCCAAGGAATCGTTCCAGCATCAAACAGCACTTTTGCAGCTGGCATACCTGTGTAAGCCAGGCAAGGAGCCAAACAAAAAAGACCTTTTAAATTCTGACCACTTCTCCCCTCCCCCTACCCAGACTAGGAAACTGAATAAAGACTTTAAATTTATAACTTACCCCACAGGACCAGATGTCAGACCTAAGACCTACATCACCACTTGGACAAGCCCCAAAATGGAAAGTTGGTACCCACCATTTTGAGAAGCCTGTCCTGAGCTGCTTAATGAATAGTGGTCTTGGTTTCTTCTATGTAAGTGTCCGTGTTTCCTTGACTCAAAGAAATAAGCCTGGCTTTTGAGCACAGTTTGACACATAATTCCTCACACCTTGCAGAATAAGAACCCACCAGCCAGGCTTATATTTTCTGCAAACAATAAGACAAAAAAAAAAAATAAATGAAAAACAAAAATTATGAATATTACTATGGAAAAGGGAACACGGCTACGTATCTAAAAAATTGAAAAGCTGATGCAAGGATAACATAAATAACTTTATGTAACAAATTTGAAAATCTAGTTCAGATAAAACAATTCCTTGAGTACAACTTTCCTAAACAAAATAATCGAAAATTGGTTATGGAACACAAACTTTCAATGCTCAAAGCTTATTCCTAAAAACTCCTATTTTTGGGATCAGTCCATTCAGTGGTTGCGGCATATGGTGGTAGGTTGAACCTGGTGCCCCTAAGGCAAGGTTTATCTCTTGTACTCTTCAGCCCGAGAAACATTAATTTCATTTTTCAGTCTCAGTAACAATAGAAGTAATATTTTATAGTTAATACTGTCACAAAAGGGTTAAAGATCATAAATACTTTTCACGTGCTTATTAACATCCATGTGTCCTCTTCACTGAAGTATCTGTTCATCTCCCCATTTCCCCTTTCCATTTTTATTGCTTTCAAATAAACTTATAAGGTCCATAGATAGAGAAAATAAGAAAAGAGGAATAAACCTGTTGGCTATTTTCAACATAACACAGTTCCTTCTCCCCTAGTCTATGTCCTACCTCAGTATATCCCTTATTCCTTTCAGGTTTTTCTTTACAATGTTCCTATATCAGACCCTGTACCAGAATGACTGCTTTCTTCCACCATTACACCAAGTACCCCCACTCTGAAGCTCCCCCCATTCCTCCTCCCATCACTTTGACACAGTAAGGTCAGTTCTGTGTACCACTTCTCAGTTCTGTTTCTTTTGGCCATTTGTTTCTCTCTTACTATGTGTTTTAATCCCCATATAAAAGAGATGATTCTAGGGGCCGGAGCGATAGCCCAGCGGGTAGGGTGTTTGCCTTGCACGCAGCCGGCCTGCACTGGCCCGGGTTCGATCTCCGGCATCCCATATGGTCCCCTGAGCACCGCTAGGAGTAATTCCTGAGTGCAGAGCCAGGAGTAACCCCTGAGCATTGCCAGGTGTGACCCAAAAAAGCAAAACAAAACAAAACAAAACAAAAAACAAACAAACAAACAAAAAGAGATGATTCTATTTACATTCCTTTTACTGATTCACTTCACTAAGTATGATAACCTCCAGCTACATCTAGATAGGAGCAAAACAGATGATTTTATCTTTTATTATACTGAGTAGTATCCCAGATTGTATATATGCTACATAATCTTTATCCGGTAACTGTTCTTGAACATTCGTGTTGCTTCTGTATTTTGACTATCATGAAGAGTGCTGACAAGAACAAAGAAGTAAGTGTCTTTTCTGATTAGATTTTTGGGGCCTTGGATAGCTGCCAAAGGTGGAATTTCTACATCATATGGAACACAAATCTTAGTGTTTTCATAAGTGTCTATACAGTTTTTCCAAAGGTTAAGCCAGTCAGCATATACACCACCAGAGGATGATGGTGCCTTTATCCGCTCATCCTTCCTGCATTTCTCTTTTACGTTCCTTAGCTGTGTGAACTCTCACTGTGTGAAATTTTTTCATTACTGTTTTTATTTGCATTTCCCTAATGATAAGTAAAGCAGAACTTTTTTTCATTCATCCATTGACCACCTGTATCTCTTCTTTGAGGAACTTTCTTTTTTTTTTTTTTTTCCCCCACCCCTGAGGAACTTTCTTTTATCTCTTCTCAATTTTCATGTGGTTGGTTTTGTTGCTGTTAAGTTTTGCATGTGCTTTATGTATCTTGCATATTAATATTTGTCAGACAAGTGGTGGGAAATATTCTCTCCCAGTCTCTGGGATTTTTTTTTTCATTCTGATCATCATGTCTTTGGCAGTGCAGAATCTTCTAAATGTAATGTAATCCAATCTGTTTATCTTTGCTTTCTTTATCTTGGCCAGTGGTATTACATTACTAAGATGCCACTAGGTTCTATGTCACGAAAGGGTAATGCCTATCTATCAATGAACATATTTTATAAATTTAGGTCTAATATCAAGTTCTTTAACCCATTTTGTATTAAATTTATGTATTGCATAAGATAACAGTTTGAGTTCATTTGTGTACAACTGACTGACCAATTTCCCAATACGATTTGCTGAAGAGACTTCTCTTGCTCCACTTCATACTCTGAGCTCCTTTGTCAAAAGAACATATTTGTGGGTCTACCTCTGTTTTTTGTATTTTGCTTTTGGGGTCACACCCAGCGATGCTCAGGGGTTACTACTGGCTCTGCACTCAGGAATTACTCCTGTCGGTGCTTGAAGGACCAAATGGGATGCAGAGAATTGAACCCAGGTCGGCCGCATGCAAGGCAATGCCCTACCCACTGCGCTGTCGCCCCAGCCCCTTGAGGGTCTAACTCTGGCCTCTCAATTCTATTCCACTGGTCCGAAAGCCTGTACTTATCCCAAATTTATGGTATGAATCAAGAAGTTGGAGAGATGAAAACATCTTATTTTTCCTATTGCTAGAGTAGCATGGCCAATGTGAAGTGTAGGAGGATTGCTATTACTCCAAATAAATTTTAGCAGCCTTTGTTCTATGTCTTTAAAAAATGCTTGGGTATATTTTTATAGGGAGTTAATTGAATCTATAAAGCACTTTAGGTAGGACTGTTGTTTTTGACATTAAGCCTTATAGATTATTAAATAGAATGTTTCTGTCCTTAGGTTTATTTTTATTTATTTTATTAATGAAAAAAGATTTCTTTACATAAACCTTTAACCTCATTTATGAAGCTGATTTTTTGAGGCATAATTGTTAATGAGATTGTGGCTTTGTCTCTCTTCAATTAGTTGTTTGCATATAGGAATTCCATTGATTTCTGCACTCAATCTAAGTGCTGATTTTGTAACATGTCACAACTATTTTTACTGTAAGGTTTATTGCTTCAAGAGTTGTTTCGGTGGAGCCTTTAGTGTTTTCTAAGCATAGGAATTATGTCACGTGAAAATAGCGATACTTTGACTTCTTTTTCCAATCGGGATGCCCCTGCTCTCTATTTCTTATCTGAAACTATGGCCAGAGCCTTCAATATTACATTGAGTGGTGAGAGTGTTAAATCTTTTTTGTGTCTGATCTTAAGGGGTAGACTTAGTGACAAGATTAACTTACAAACACATAAAATTACCAAAACAATATGGCAATAAATTACTTTTTCTCAATAACCTCACTGAATGTCAGTGGACTTAACTCACCAATAAAGTGACAAAAAGTGGCAAATGAACCAGAAAACTGAACCTAATTTTCTGCTGCCTACAAGGGACACAATCGAGACATCCAGGGTAAACACAGATTCCAAATCAAATCCTGAACAATTACTTTTTTACAACTGTAAATTTTCTTATTGCTGCTCATTTAAAGTTTTAAAAAACGTTATATATTTTCAAGATGATATATGCTTATTAGTAAATTTTAATAAATAATCAATAAAGCAATTAAAATTAATTTTAATTAAAATTTATTAATTTTAATAACTCAATAAATATTAATACATTAATATTTATTAATTCTAATAAATAGCACCTAAGTTAAAATTAATTGTATTAAAGAACTGTGATTTACAGAGTTATTGATTATTGCATTTTGTGTGTCTTAAATTCTAGCACTACACTGGCACTTGAGAGGGTCAAATGGAAGTTCTACTGGCACCCCTCGAGGAAATTGATAAACAACAGGATGTCTAGTGATCTAGTGATCTAGTGAATATTCTAGCACCAACTACACCAACAGTGTAAAATTTCCTCTTCTAGTATTCCCCAAGTTTGACATTTTAGGGATTAAAAATCCCTATGTATATATATACACATATATATACACATATATAC